>PPHD01026193.1:0-11539 GCA_002909625.1 Bambusicola thoracicus
CCCCCCCCCCCCCCCCCCCCCCCCCCCCCTAAACCTAGTAGAGATTGTTCAAAGGAGGACTACAAAGATGGTGAATAATCGAGACAAGAAGATGTGTAATATCAGTTGAAGTCTCTCTGCTCAGCTAAGAAAAGAGGAGGCTGAGGGAAGGCCTTGTGGAGGCTTACAACTTCCTCATGAGTGGGGAGGGAGGGAGCAGCACTGATCTATACTCTCTGGTAACAGTGACAGGACCCGAGGGAACCAAGCTGTGTCGAGGGAGGGTCAGGTTGCCTGTTAGGAAAAGGTTCCTTGCCAGAGAGTAGTTGGGAATGGAACAGGCTTGTAGGAAAGTGATCAAGGCACTGCGCTTACCAGAGTTCAAAAAGCATCTGGACAACTTTCTCAGTCATATGGTCTGATTTTTGAGTGTTCCTGTGTGGAACCCAGAGTTGGACTCAATGATCGTTATGGATCCCTTCCACCTAGGGATATTCTATGATTCTATGATTTTTTGTATATTGTGGAAACCAGAACTGCATCCAGTATTCTAAGTGAGACCACAGGAAAGCTAAATATAATGAAAGAATGACTTCATTTGACCACTTGGGTATACTGTGTTTAATGCACCCCAAAATCTGGTGTACTTCCTTAGGTGCCATGGCACACTGTTGGTTCATGTTAAGCCTACTACCAGCTAGTAATGCCACATTCTTTTCTGCTGAGCTGTTCTCCAGTCACGTGAATCTCAGTCAGTACCTATACCCTACACTACTCTGTGCAAAACCCAGCATTCTTCTTTGTTGCACTTCATGCTGTTAAAAAGACATTGCTTAAAAAGTTATAGGACTTAAAAAGCAGTCTTCAAAAAAGTGACCTCTCTCTCTCACTTTCAGGGAGGTTGCTTAAAATTTGCAAGGCATATTATCACTGCTAGAAGTCTATAACTTAACTAAATAATTGCAAATCTTCATAAAGGTAAGCAATTCAAAGCTGAAGTGAATGTTTTTCTACTGACAGAAAGACTAAGTTCCACATGTAACACAATTAAGCAAACATTCTTTTTCTTTTTTTCATACCCATTTGACCTTTATTTTTCCTAAATAGGTAACAGGTTATTTCAAGTCTGTTCAAACCATCATGAGTTAAGTGAAACTCCTGTTTGTTTTGCTTCCAGTTGTCAATAAATATATAATTTTTTTCTTCCTCATTTTTTCTGTTAGCTGCTGACATGTCTTTTTTCTTAAGTGGGAATTTTACTGTAGAATTCCTTTAAATGAAAGATCCAACCTCTTCATTTACACCTCAATTGAATTTTTATCACCATTCCCTTCATGCCTGATATATTTGCTTTTCTAATGTAGTCAGTTTCTGGTATATATCTTATGCAAACCAGTGAATTTCATGGTCTTTTTGAAGCAATTTAGTGCAAGAGATTCAATTTTTTAATGTAGTGACTACATACTGACCAGCTATTTGACACATACAGAAGCGATATTGAATTGTCACCTGGCAGGCATTCATTCTTGCCAGTTTAATAGTTTTCTTTCCCCCAGAATCAAACTTAAGTGTATTTCAAAAAAACTCCTTCCCGTGGATGACTAAAGTTCATTTTATCAGGTCAGATTGCATCAAATTACTTTCTAAATAGGTAATTTATACACTGAAAATAGCAAATAATCATTACTGGTGATATCAGCTGGAATATGAGATGTAGGTTGCATTTTTTTTTTTTCCTGTTTCCATGTTATTAAAGCAAAGACCAAATTTTTCACCACTTTCAGATAAATTACCCAAGGAGACATGGAGAGCAGTGTTCATGTTGACAAAGATTTCCTGTAATTAACCAGAAATAAAAATGATACTGATACTGATAAAGTTATTCAGAAGCCTAAAGCTATAATGTGAGTGATAAATACTAAAACTTAACATTTATCCAAAATTACAGATATATCTCTTTACCTACATAAGAAAAGAAAGTTACTGTAATTATAAATTAAAATTAAAACAGAACTCTTAATATGTCAATGTGGTAACATGGTCTTTTTGGACTCATTAGGAAATTAACTGCATGATTAAATATAAGATTAAATAATTTCCTAGACAAATTACTATCCTAACTAATATTTGAATTTTGAGAATTAGCATTTAAAGGACCTCTAAAAATTGAATAACTTTTGTAAGATTTTTCCTCCATTTTCATTTGATGGGTATTAGTTTTGCTTGTTTACTCATTTTTCCTTTGGAAAGAGACTTAGGTACATCTGTTTAATCATTTGTTTTATAGCATTTTGTGAGAAACTTTTAGTCTCACTACTTATATTTTCATATCTTCTAGCAACCACATTCAAGAATCAAGAAAGAAAGCACATTATTACTTACAAACATTTTAAGCTTGGGCAATATAAAATACAGTGTCATACAAGTAGTACAAAAGTGTTATTTTGGTCATCCTTGTCTATCTGTACATAACAGGAACTTCATATTTATTTATTTATTTATTTTCTTTCAAAATAAGGTGAAAATGTACTTTCAACAAGAGCTTCTTGTCATAACTTGCCATTCAGGATGACTCAAGTTATCCAAGATGTTGCTATGATTTCTCCCATATGGACTGTGTTCACAGGGACCAATGCTCATTAAGGATATAGAGAATATTGCCCATTTCATACAGTCTCTATTTCTGAACGGACTAAGGTTACAGAAACTGGTTATAATTAATCTTCAGCTGCTTGACAGCTCACTCACTCTGGGGAAATTCTCATCACAGGATTTATGAGAGATTTCAGGTTTTCCTCCACTGCCTGAACAGTCAGAAATAACCAGAGCATATATGAGAATCTAATGCACTGATTGTATCTGTTTGTCCTTTTAAGTTTTATATTTTCAGCAAACAAATTGGAAATGGTTGATATCACCATATTTAACAACCAAGTTAACCTAAAACTTAGCAGCTCATTATGTATAAATACTGCATAATTTAAAATATATTCTGTTAATTAAGTATAAAATAATAATTAATCTTTCGTCTTTAAGGAACACAGTTAAAATAATAAGTGAGTGGCTTTTTCACACTTTTGTACAAGGACTGCTGTGAAAGTAATAGTTTCTATTTTATTATCTCAGCCCATGATGTTGGAGGTGGATGACAGTGGTACAGCAGTAGAGATTGAACCTTCCTGCCCATATTCTGTTACATTTTGTTACTGTGTGACAGATGAATGCAGAGGTATAGTCTGACAAAATGGTCTCTGAGATGACGTGCGTATGAAGCAAACATGTGGAACTGAATTCCTCAATGTGGAAAAAATTGCACCCATTGATGTTCATCAACACTTGCTATACATTTACGGAAACCAACTAGTGTCATTTAGCAGTGAGGTGGTCGATGATGTATTTCAGCAGTGGCAACAACTACATGAAAGATAAACTACATTCTGGAGTGCCAGGCACAGAGGTAATACATGTAAACAACTCTTACATGTGAAACAATGGATTATGACCATGGAACTGTACTCCAAATAATATATTGGCTTCAGTGCACTGGAAATGGGGGCAATGTTGGAATACTCCAAAGTTTGCACCAGGTGGGTTGCAGGAATGCTCACACAGGAAGGGAAAGAAAACCATATGCAAATTTGACAGTACCAGTTGAGCAAATGCAAGGCTAAAGGTGACAGTTTCTTGGACTGCATCATTACTGATGATGAGATGTCATGATAAACTGTGAGCCAGAATCAAAATGGCAGTCCATGGAGATGTGACATACGAATTTCTCATAAAATAAAAAATTCAAGACACATTCCTCAGCAGGTAAAGTGAAGTATTGTCTTTGGGGATAGGAAAGGGGTGATCCTTATGGATTTTCCAGAATCCAGAAAAACCACCAACTCTGAACTCTACATTGTGATACTAAGATGAAGGTCAAAATTTCAGAGTCAGGCCAGAGAAGTCACTTTTTTTATTGAAATGAGATAATGTCGGGTGATGCTTTGATTTAAAAAGTTCTGTAGGCACTCATGCACAGGATTTATTGTAGATTTCAGTCTTTGAGACAGAAATTACCAAAGAATATCAAAGAACCTAATAATGAGCACAGGACTAGTTTCATGATGTCTACCACAATCCCTCCTAGCATTTTGTGATCCAGATTTGATTATAACAGTGTGTCAGAGAGAACAGGTCTTTCATAAATAACACAGAAGTCTTTTTTGTCCATTGAAAAGTGTACTAATTATCGCATAATACTGTCTCCTATCCTATCCTAGATATAAGTGCACTAATGTAGAATAATTAATAGCTGCATTGTAGAAAAGTTTTGTATGACTTTTAATGCCAGAATTATCAATAATGTATATTTTGCAACACACCAGATCACAAATACGTGGATGATCAGTAACCACAATGGGAGAAATGTGGTATAGTTACAGAAATGGGTACAAGATGATTTGCAAGTAATAATATCTGCAAGTTACAAAGGATAAAGAATAGGTAGAAAATGTGTCTGAAAAAAGCAGACTCATTCTGGAGACTCAGCACAAAACATTCCTCGTTACACCAGAACTGTTCTGGTCCAAAAAATAAAGTAAAATATATTACAGTAGATGAAATTACATATTTTGTTTTAGAGAGCAAAGAGGAAAATAAAATACCATGTACACTTTAGGTTAAATGAGGAAGAAAGAAGTTGCACAGCTGGACACCAGTTCCCCTTTTATAGAGTCCTGAAGTCATAGATCCACTGTATGATAGAATCACAGAATGGTCTGTATTGGAAGAAACTAAAAGACCAGCTAGTTCTAACTTCCTTGCTGTGTACAGGGTTGCCACCCACTAGATCATGTTACCCAAGGCCCCCATCTAAACTGACCTTGATCGCTTTTAGGGATAAGGCATACACAACTTCTTGAATAACACCTAACACCTAATCTAAATCTCTCTTCTTTTAGTTGACAACTTTTCCCTTGTTCTATCACTATCTGATGATGTAAAATGTCAACTCAAACCAAGACCATCAACAGCCATTAATATATGATACGCGATGTTGTCTCTCTGATGCTGTGTATTCACAGCGAATGTACAATAAGCTTATTAAGAACTAATAAAATATGTAGTGATGATAGCTGAAAATAATCAAGACCATCTTCATATATTGTTAATGAACTGACAGTGCATAAACGTCTCATTTTGAAATATGAAAACAGAGTGACTTATCAGTCTTTTGAAGAAAGCAATTCAATTAATACATAAACATCTAAATTCACTGAGTTCCACGTAATTATATGTGAGAAACTGAAAGAAAGCACTATTTTCTCAGAGATTGTTCAATGACACCCTCTTGAGATCATGGTAGGCTGATAAGAGCTGTTGTGCTTGAGCAACCAGAAAGAGTTAGCTCTTGGTTGATGTTTGCAAGTCAGGCTGACTTTTGGGCTTGTTCTGGAGAAAAAGACCACTATGGAATCAACATGCATAGCCACCGGCCTGCCAGATAGCAGGAATATGGTTGGCGCATGATCAACTGACGATCATCTGACAGGGGGAGCAGGTGCTATTGCCCTAAGCAAACAGATGTGCACAAAAGCAGATCGAAGAGGACAAAAACTGAAGTCTGGAGGTAGGGGGTGCCCCTTTTACTGAACTGCAGCTGTGCCGGTCAACGGGATGTCACTGACTGACCTACAGCTCCCTATGGATCAGAGTAGTCACTGAATCCATGGTGTTGACTTTTCCCACTTCGTGACCCGCCCACTAGAATTCCTCTCTTTTGTACCACAAACTTCCCCATCCTTCCCACATTCCCTAACTGCTTAAAATTTGTAATAAATTGGTTGGGCAACATCTTGGCCTCATTTGCTGTCTTAATCTTGCTCCAGGTATATATATGTTGAACCATCTCCTTCAGTAATTGTAGTGAGGCAGTATATTCAGTGAAATAGTGTGAAGACAGCTAAGGCATTCAGATACTGTGTAACAAATGACTACATGCTCTTTTTTTTTTTTTTTTTTAAATGAAAACCAAAGATGACACTACGGGTATGCCCAGTTGTATGACAAAGCCTTTTTAGTAAGTGCATTGGTGAAATAAGTATGCAGCAACCAGATAATGTTTCCTTTATTTATTTAATTACTTGCAGAAGCTAATTTACTATGCAAGTTATTTATTTTTTTTCTGAAAACAGAGGTGACATTCACAGAATTCATATTCTCAAAATTCAATCAGAATTCCCTTGATGGTTCAAAGGATCCTTTTCCCTACAAATGATTTTAACTATTAAACATTACCTTTTCAATATTTTCTAGGAATAACTAAAACTAGTAATCTGTACAGTATCAAGGTCTCACAGTAGTTAGCAAGCAAAGCTGAATAATTTCTGTTTGAATGACTAAAATGCATTGTTCCATGGAAGGAACAGATGTTCCCATTTGGACGATGGATCCAAGAATGTAGAAGGGTCTAACACACATCATTTCTGTGGGTATCAAAAGCTTTATTTTAGACAGCAAATGATTTGGACTTTCATAAAAGTAGAAAGGGGACTCCTTTCACACATAACATCCAAATTGTCAAGTGGGCAATAGGAAGTAATAGATGTAATGTGGCTGATTTGTCTAATATTCACCAGGTGCTCAGGTTTTGATGGCAAGGTGATTTTTCCCTGATTGTAAGAAAGATTTAACATAGAAAAAGTCTCTCTGGATTCTTTTAAGTTGTTAAAGTGACTGAAATATTTATTTGAATACAATTAAACAAGATTTAGTCCAGTGACTAAGTTTCAGAAGACAATTACTGATTTCTCCTTGGTATCTGCTAGGAAGGAGTCCTGCTCTTCATTCAGAAAGGGAAAAGTAATCCACTCACCTCTGCAGTAAATTAGCAAAAAATCAGACTTCTAGCTATATTATGTCACAACTTTGCAGTTAGAAATGCAGTGGGCTGAAATGTAAAGGATAAAAAGTGGCTTGGTAAGTATGTTATGAATTATGAATAAAGATAAATTACTTTTCACAGGTGAACAATATAATTCAATTCAAACAAAAATGTTTCAGTTATCCACTTTTACTTAACTCAGATATTATAACAGAGAAAGCTGGTATAGAGCTCTCTCTGCGTATTCATCTCCTATTCTGTAAAACTACATTACCTTCTCACATTCTCCTTTCTTTGTCATCTTCTTTCAAACCTTTTTCATTTCAGTTTAAAAAAGAATAATTTGGGAGTTAAGATCTGTATTAGAAATGCTTATTTACAGCATGTCTCTCAGACAAGCATTTAATTAAGAATTATTAAGGGAGTTTACATCTTAATTAAATGGTTTTAAGAAGACTTATTTATCTTAACAAGGATACAAAAATAAATTAACATCTTTGACTAACTAATCCAAACTTTAAAAATCTGTAATTCATACCATAGTACAGGCATGTCCAACCTGCAAATAACAGGCCTCATGTGGCCCAGCCCGTCCTGTGGCCACCCCATCCCACACCATGATGGTGGAAACCCTTCCTCGTCACACAGCCCAGCCCATCTCAGCAACATCCAAACCATAAATCCAAGCAGCCCTGCCCAGTTCAGCAAACAGCCAAACCAAATCAAGACAAGAGGAGAGCACAGTGCAGTGCTAATGCAAATTATGGCAAATAATTTTGGCATTTTGTTATACTGGATAACCATTGTCCCGAGAACTGCAAAAAATATGCAGCATAGTTTTCCATTCTGATAAATAAATTTGAAAATAGATTACAATATTGCTTAAAAATTCATCACTTGTTTAATATATTTGCACATTTGACATAAATTTCCTGCAAATTTTCAAATTTAATGTACTGAGTTATAATAAGATATTCAACTCAAAGAAAAATTAGATCATGTCTTTTTACAGTACTTTTATAAGACCTATTTTGCCTGAGAAAAACATCCCTCACTTCACAATCACTTCTTATTCAGATCATCACTTTTTGGCAGCACGTATATTTGTGCCCAAATGTTTTCAAGAATGAAGCAAAGGAAGAGGAAAATTTCATCAAAAATCTCTGGAGAACACTATGAGAATTCACTAGGAATTTCAGCTACATCCATTGAATCAGTCTGATGTATTATGGTGGCAGAGGTTAAACCTTCCCATCAATATTCCCTTAACTTTTTGTAGCCATGCGGCAGGTGACAGCAGAGGGGCAATGCGACAAATTGGTGTCTGATGTGGAAGTGAATATGAAGCAAGGGTGTGTCATTGAATTCCTTTATGAAGAAGAAGTGGCACCCACTGACATTCATTGATGTTTGCTGAATGTTTGTGGAGGCTAAATGGTGGATGTCAGTAATGGCAAAAGTAACATATTTTTAAGAGCATAGCATATATGCTCTTGTTCATTTCTGGCAAAAATGCATAGCTAGTGGTGGTGGCAATGATGAAAAGTGGTATTTTGTAGCTGAGAATTTACACTATCAAATAGTGTTATAGTGCTTTTCATGCTGGTTCTAATTTCCGTGGAACTAAATAGGAGGCATTACTTCCAGTGCAATTTATTACACGTGTTCCAAGGCAATTCCATTTAATGCATCCCAGAACAAGTAAAAGGGTTGGACATCCATGCAGTAGTAAATATGAGGGCTGCTCCAAAAGTATTTTTTCTTATTTTATTATATTGGTCCATGACATCAGAGGCAGATGTTGGTAGTACAGATGTAAAGATTGAACCTTTCTGGCAGTATTCCATCTAATTTTGTTTGTATCTGACAGATGGCAGCACAGGGGCAGTCTGATACAATGGTGTCTGACATGGAAGTGCATATGAAACAAAAGTGTTTAATTGAATTCCTACATATGTTAGAGTTTTAAAACAATTTTTTTTTCTCAGTTCATGCTTTATTTAGACCTATTAAAAGTTAAATCAGAAAGACCTAACTTAGTTAAAGAATCTAATCAACACAAGCAAAACATAATTACATGACGTATACACAATATCTACATTTTTTTTTCTGCAAGGGAGAAACATGAAAGCCTGAATTTAGTGAACTGTCCAAGTAATGAGTTCAGCGTGTGATTTAAGGTGATTATTTTCTTTTTATACATTAAAATGGTAAATAATCTTCAAAGCTGCATTATTGTTGTGGGAATTCTCTATTGATTCTAAATGTGTATAAACTAATATAAGTATATGAAATTCCCTTATTTATGAGGAAAGGAGTATCTGTACTTAAATTTTACCTGGAAAACTTATGAAAGAATTGATTAAACAGTTTTCCGCATCCTATTTAGTAAACATTAATAAAACTGAAAAGATCATTTATCTTTTTGTATGTGTAAGTCTCCTCACAAGACCAAAGTCCACAGTTACCTTTCTCTCTTCTAATACTGAAGCCAGAAACAGCCTCTGCATCCATACTTTTATTCCTTACCAACATATTTGTCCATGTCTTTGTATCATCCTTTGGAAAAATGAAGAAAAAGGTATTCTGCAAGATCAGGTGTTGTATTGACAACAGTGGCCTCATATATTTCATGTCCTTAGGAGGGCACAAAACTATATGATAAATCTCAAGTTGTGCTGTTCACTTTTTAAGTGTTATGTACAGGGTGACAGATACACTAGTACTGGCTTAAGAACATGTGTATTTGAAACCCTGTACTTCAAAGAACAAATCAGCCTCCTTAAATAAATGTGGTTTTAGATATGACATTTTTATACACTTATGTGCATTTATTTATATATTTACTTTAAAATACATGATCTGTGGGATCATTAATCTCAACAGAGAGAACGATATCTCTTTCCTTGCACTCAAAACTACTTGATATTTAAAACAGAATTTATGTAGTTAAACAGAGTAACTTTTTTTTTTTTTTTTTCCTTCTTATCAACCAAATAATTTAATGTTTTGTTATCGGTAAGTTGTGAAAGAATTACTAACTGTTGGCAAAGGTGTCCCTGACATTCAAAATTATGCTGAGGAATAAATCTTCCTGCTTTTCCTTCTCACTAGAGACAACCTTTTATACACATGCTTTGCAATATAAATCTTTTATCACATTCACATCAATAGAGAAGATTTAGCCCCTACTGAATGGCTGAATAGAAACTCAGAGTATGAAATGAAAATCTTTCATGTCTTTAAACTTGCCTATCACTGTAAGCAGGCATTTATAGCAGTGTAAAGAGTCATTTAAACTGCTATCACTTTAAAGAGCTTCATATATACTCAATTTTCAATATTTTTAAGCAATTCTGTTTGAAACATAAAGCCGCTGAATAGGAGTCAGTGATATTTACAATTGCATAAATATGTGGGGCTATTTTTAATAAGCATATTTAAATGACTGTATATTGTAGCTTTTAGCATATATGTTTTTTTTCGATGCTTTCTACCTTGAGATAATTTGACATTCTTTACCCTGTCTATCTAAATTTCCACTGAGCAAGCAAAATCCTCTGTCATATTTCTATGAAAACTTGGAAGATGCCTTAGTCTTCATTTAAATTTCGGATTGTAATCAGTGTCACTAATTGTAGATGAGCATGAATACGCAGTATTTCTGGCTGCAGGGGAACATGTTTGCTTTCAGAATTGTTTTCCATCATAATTATTCTGAAGGGAACAATTAAATCTAACAATCTGGAAAACCTTTCTAAAAGAACAGGTGGGTGAGCTGTCTGATCAAAAGTGAGACTTTTTTAATAGAGCAAAAAAAATGTTTATTAAGGTCCAAAAGTGTTCCACTGATTTTGAGAAGTTATTTTCAGTGTCATTGCTTTCCTTTAATATTCTCAAAAGAAAGCTCACAGAAAGCAGAATTCACCTTTTGAAATAATGTACACATCTGATTTGGATTTTATTCAAGAAAAATAGTAATGCCAGAAAGAAAAAATAGTATTTATCTTTAATACAATATTTTATTACAATTACAATATTTTAATACAATATATTTTAGCTTTAATACAATACTTTATTTTTACAGGGGAATATGCACCTCTGAACTTTGTGGCTAAATTTTTCCAACTTGGTGAAATTAGCCCTTTAATAAATCTTCTAGATGACATTTAGTATTTTCTTTTTTGATATATTTTCTAATGGCAAAATAAAATTGTAATTTTTCTGCAACATCTACTTACAATTGACAAAGTAAGAAGTCCAAATAATTCTATCTGGCTTAGAGGAAGAAATAACATACCCAGTAGCGTTGTATAACAAGATGCCATTAACATGAGTCACAAAATATTCACAACTCAGTAAAATGTATTCTTGCAATAAGCAAGTCTGCCCTCAATATTTGTCAAGTTTCTGATAAAGTTAACAGCATTTTCAGCAGTCTTCTCAACAGTGTTAACTGTTTGTAATTTCTATAAAGAATTACCCAAATACAATTTCAGTTAAGAAACATGTAAAAAACATCATGACTACTAAGCTAGCTGCACAGTACCTAAGAGAAATTCATCTGGCTTGGATTTCCTTTAAAGCTCTTTCATTGCCAAGTTTCACAGAAGAACACAACACATGAAGAAGAACAGGATTAATGCCATCTGTCTGGCATATATTCAGGAGAAAAAGTTCTGTTGTTTT
>PPHD01026195.1:1301-11539 GCA_002909625.1 Bambusicola thoracicus
TTTCTGAGCACTCAGTTGTGTAACAAATAGCCGAATAACATATAATTCATTAGATCCCATACCTTCCAGTTGTTGACCACTGATAAATTGTGTACTTCTTTATTGTATATAATGAAGTGCCATCACAAATAAGGACTATTGTTCATGTATTTCTAGGCAAGACACATGTTTTGAAACTAAATATCCACAGATCCCTGATTCAAGAGCAGGTCTGCTTTCTATGTCACAGCCAGCACCCTTTATTTCAGACATGGTGGGGTATCTTGTTTCCTGAGATGCACGTGGGTAGGTGAAATCAGAAGGTGATATGCTATGCAGTCCTGGAGGATTGGAGGAACCAGCTCATGCTCAAGTGCAAACTGCAGTGAGCCAGTCTGACTGTGCAGTCAAAGCAGAGAACAGGAAAGAGGGAGCTTGGACAGAAAGAGCTCTGCAGCACAGATAACCTTAAAAATGCCTAAAATATGAAGCCCACAGATCTAAAGCAGTAACGTGAAGCTGTTGCCATGACAGGTGTGCATCTTCAGGGTTTTGCATTGGCAGCAGATGAATATAAATAAGGTGCACAGACAGTGTACAGAGGAGAAGGGGAAATTAATGAATGCTCTAACTGCTGAGCTTGGTAACAAGATGAAAACATGTTGAAGTTGACATGCCTTGTGCTGCTGCTTTTGTAAAAGCTGATGGCAAAACAGAACGTGTCTTTGATGAAGAAAAAGAAACCTATATATCTTAGGGATGCTATGGTAAACATTTCATTTATTTGCTTAATCAGTAAATAGCTGATTGGTTATCAAGTGTGACTTTGGCAATCTTTCTGAACTGGGGCATTTTCAAGAGAAAACATTTTCTAACTCTGGGGTCTTTAAAAAAATCACCATTCCTTAGGGAGCTGTAATCTCCAGTCCCCAATATTATTCTACATCTAAAAACACAGGGCTGTGCAGAGATACAGCTCATCTGTTAAACTCTCTACAGAACAGGAGGCAGTAGAAATCTGCCAGCATGGTCCTGTCTGAGTGTTATTTGCACAGCTGGAAATGTAGAGCAGATCAGATTAAAATACTTTTAGTCCTCAGTAAGTGTCTCTTGCATAGGGTTGTGCTGCGCCATTCCCCAGCCTCACTGGAGACAGAAGAGGAATTGCTAATACAGCTCATTTGTGCTTGGTGCTGACATGCTTGTGTCTACCAGAAAAGCTCCTGCAGTGTTTACCACTTTGTTGATGTTCTTTCCCAAAACTACCTCTCATTCGGGAAGAGTTAAATATGTCAGCTATGACCAGGTCCTGTCAGATGCATTCCATGCAGCTACTCTTTAATAGTCTTCAGTAGAAATACATAACTGGTCTTTGAAAGCTGACTCAAAGATGACTGTTGTTCTGATGAATATCCTACTCCCTGAGCTAGAAAATCCCTACTGTTCCCCAGGAAGACTGGGAATTATTTCTTTAGAAAGAGAGATTGGTAGTATGGGTGAAAAACAACCTACCTAGAAGACTACACTTCCGATATTTTCCACATCCTTCTTTTTTCAATAAGCAGGTGTATGACCACAATGTCATATTTCTCTGTACTGACTTTTTGTTGTTATAGGTGAGAGGTTTTTTTAATCTTAACACAGCTAATAGCAGCTGGTTTTGCTTTAGAGTTATTCCACTACATGAAAGGCCATGGGTTAAAGAAGAGTCTGCTCCAAACTTCTGCATAATGTCAACGTGGGAAGTAGTTGCAAAATGTGGATACAAACAAAAGAAAGGGAAATATAACGTAGCAAATCAAGCATAATTAGTCTGTATGAGAGCTTATAGTATTTCTGCTGTAGATATCATTGCATATATGCCAAATAAGAAATACAATGACAGTTAAATATATATGTTCAAAGAAAGCTAGCAGTCCACACTGTATAGGAATCAGCTTTCTGCTTATCATGAAGTGATGGATAATTTGCAGAGAGCTTCTGTAAGGGAAAGTAAATGATGCAACTCAAGAAATAAGAAAATGATGTTGCAGTAATCAGGATGTGAGGTGAGGAGATACTGTCTGGGAGTTATCTTTATACAGTCAGACGTGAAAATAGGTATCACGGAAATGGCACACAGTAAATATCTCCAGTGTTTAAATACAGGCTTCTGTGTAGGCTCTGTTGGTGATAATGTCCAAAGTATCCACCAAGACAACTGATAATAGAAAAGAAGGGAAGAAAGGAAACCTGGGCAAAAAATGTGTCTGAAAAAAATAACAAAGTTTAGGATTTTTTTCTGAGTAAATGTACTGTTTAATTTACATTAAACACAGTTGAAGGGAAGTAATATAATGCAACATTTTATTTTTGAGATTACATGACAGATTTAAGTTTCAGTATAAAGGTTGGCAGAATATTCAGAAGGAAAAGCATAGAGAAAAAATGTTGTGCTGACCCAGAACCAAAGCAAAACATCTATCAAAGTTAAGCAAGGATAAAAAGAACTTCTATGCAGTACGCTTAGGGAGGTAAGAGGAGAATGTGTCAAAGCTGATGGGCTGAAAGTCATGGCAAGACGCCAGGCTGATGGACAATGCTGAAGAGGATCGAGTCAGAGAGATGGGATTCAGCAGCTAAGAGACCAGAAAGAAATAATAGTTAGCTTGGAACAGGTCAAATGAGGAGCCATTTTCTTGGAAAGAGATTAGGAGAGTTGAAATAGGGTTTCCGAACAAATGAAAGATCTCAAGATGGGCACATGCAACTGATGTTCAGCTGACTCTTTGTCACATGTGCCAAAGTATCAGAGGAAGAAAGATAGTGAGAAGAGCAGAGGCCATTAATCAAACTGAGAGGAAGACTAAGGCAAAATAAAGCAACTCGCCAGAGCAGGATTAGATGGGGAGTGAGAAGTAGAGAAACTGAGGTTCTGAATGAAAAAAGACACCATTGGAAAGGTTAGAGGGGAGTGGGGGAAGCCCTAAGTGCATGTGAGATGTAAAATAGGAGCCCTTGTGCTGGTCAGTGTGAGTAGCCAAAAGGAAGGAGGGATGGAAAGATCTTCAGTAACCTTTTTATGGAAAAAAGAACAGGAAAAGAAACTGGGAGGAGCAGAGGAGGCATGTTGTCCATAAGATTAAGAAAATTCACAAAAGAGAGATGGAAAAGTAATATAAACTCAGTGGATGGAAAACTTGCAAGATTTGTACAGGTGCCACCAAGGAGCAGGGAAGAGGGAGAGAAGAACTGACAGAGTTGCTTACAAACAATCATCTGCACCCTCTACGAAGTGTGATGTAAAAGATATACTTGTCTACATATTTCTAAACTGATGATAACAGGATATATAGTAGCAGCTTAACTCCACATCTGTACCTGAAAGGCAGTGGAAACCAAATCTCTTAAATGCCGTATTGTTAGTTGTGTTGCCAGAAAGCAGTTATTAGTTCTGCTAGCAGAGCACCAGTCATCTCCCCTAAAGTCTATGAATCTACTTTGGTGATAATACTGACCTGCTTATTTGTCTAATGGGTTGGAAATTAGCTTTCACGCCCTGTCAATATATTATTACAATTATTACAATTTCTAGCCAGATCATCTGAGTAATTATTAAACAGAGTAGATATAGAGGTGTTTTGTGTTGTTTTGTATTTTTTTGTTTGTTTGTTTGTTTAATATAGGATAGTTGTGAAGCTCTGGTAATTAATTTCCTAAAATTTCTAAGAGGAAAAATGTATGTGTTTGTAAGAAATTAGTTTTCTTCCATTTTCCAGATCCTACATAAATCTTGGTAACAGCTATTCACCTTAACATCTATTTTATTCAAATCTATTTTTTTTTCTCTCATTCTTTTGCTAAAATGATCTATTTATACCACCAGTAAGGAGAGAGAGAGAGATCTGATCCCTTGAAAGTGCCTACCTCTCCAATTAATGTATTAAAATTCTACATTTTCTGTTTGCCTGCAGGTATGTCAAATGAAAGAAGATTTCAGACTTCCTGAGAAACAAAAACTTCACAAAAAATAATAATAATAAAATAGTAATATAAAAACTCCCACCGTCTAAGATGCCCCTGGTCTTGTTACCTTTTTAGATGTCAGAAAACATTTCCATGAAATGTGTTCTTACAAGCTAGTCTGAACTGCTCTGAAATGCTCAGTGGTTTGCGTTGAGTGACATTACTCTTGCAGACCTCTTGTAAAAGCGCTTTATCAGATGATGTTTTGACAGATTTTTACAGGCATGATTTTGTTTTCCCTTCCTTCTTTCATGAATAATTGGAGAAATTGATTTAAAATCTCTCCCTCTCTTGTGTATTGAGAGGAAAAAATATTTTTAAGTCTTTACCTACTCTTGAAAGGCAATTGCAAAAAAAACCTCCAAAGCTGCTGGAGTTGGAATTACACTGTTATTAGGACTTAGCAGTCCACAGGCCAGCATTAATAGATAACCAAGCTCCTTGCTGGTTTAAAGCAGTATTAGCAGGCTTTCAAGAATCCTGAGTGTAAGGATGCTGTGCGATGCCTAATCAGTGACCGACTTTCTGATCCCCAGCGGATTAAAAATAACAACTCTGCAAAGCGTAGGAGTCTGAAAGATGCAGAACTGTCCTGTAGCGCTGTATCAGTCTACAGGTAACTGACACTGTGACTTCCTCTGAATAACTCAAGCCGGTCTTCCTTCTCCATCTTTTTACCTTCCTTGCCATCTGTTCCTGCTGCTCCCGCAGCCTCCCCGCTCTCCTCCCGCCAGGGCCTGTCTAAGCAGAAGGGTACGAGAGCCTCTGATGAGGTAGGCCTCGGGCCCCTCCATCACTCCTAGCCACGAGGAGAGCACCAGCTGTCTGGCTTCATTTGCATTTTCTCTCCAAAATAATGAAATTAGCCATGAGTATCCTGAGGTGATGCGAGACGCAAATTTAGGCTCGATGTGTCAGTGTGCGCCGGGGAGGGAGAGGGAAGGTCATGGAGGCATTCGGAGGATGCTCACAGCATGGAAATTGAGGGCAAGGAAGTTTCTGCCTCCTGCAAGAGGCAGAAAAGTGCTGTGACCGAGGGAGATGCTCCATGTGCAGCAAGCCTTTCCACCACCCCCACCCACATGCTCATGTTCTTACGTGCAATGGATATGCCTGTTTGCCCCAGTAAAAACTTTATCCCAAAGAGGGATAAAATACAGCTGTGGTTTATCTTCATGCCAGCCTTACTCTGAGGTCAAAATTATGGCTAGTATTTTAATTTGTAGGTTATGGACGTTTCTGATGACGCTGCTCTTGCCTGCCACCACATGTTTGCCGCAGCGCTAACATTTTTAATTATTTTAATTAATTTGGTCATTTAGGACTTGCCACAGCTGTTGTACAGCACCACAGCTCCCTGGCTCTGCTTCCTTTTTTCTGCTTGCCTGAAGTAGAGAGGAAAATGTTTGTGAAGTATTCCTAAAACTCTATGGCTAGCAGAGATGAATGAGACGAGCAGGCTGAATTTAAGCTCTGCAAGCTCTCTCTCTGCTAGGGATGATCATGGTTTCTTCTGGTTTTGCTTTTATTCTTTGCACATACATGAAAAGAATGTATTTATACAGTGTACAAGGAAGTTGACTATTCACAGTCTGCGGTTTCTTTGTGTTAATTATTCTCCAGTGATGAACTCAGTGAATCTTTGGATAGTCTTTAGAATACACATAGAAGATTTACAATAGAGAAATAATACTGCACCTAGATGAAGACTAAAATATTTAGAAATACGAATTTTGAAAACAAAATATTTTTTTTCGTCTGTGTGTATTTGTTCACATATGCTTTTGAACTAGTTTATGCAAGTGAGCAACTGATTCTGAGACTATGTTACAAAATACTATCAAAAAGCAGAAGTTTTCATATTTAAAAATTAGAGTTCTCACTCACAAATGGATCCTCTTACATGCTTATCCTCCTAAATTTTGAATCAGTGTACTCAGGTTTTATTATCAAATTAAACTTATCATGGAAACAAAGAATTAGCTATATATCATAAACTTATCCCAAAGGGATTAGTTTATGCAATTAATACATTAAAGAGTATGGTAGACTACAGGAAGTTATTATTGATTATTTCTCTGCAAATTATTTGGTCTGCTGCAGCAAGCTAGGTAGCTACATGCATATAAATATATGTGTGTCCATGAAGAAACAAAGCCCCAGCTACCAGCATGGATTTGGCAACTCATTGCATGTCCAGTCCATGCAGCTGGTGAGTGCTTCAAGAGAAGCCTGAAAGGCTGCACATCCTCATGTCACTGTGAGATCAGATGTATCACACAGTTTTTCATCTTTCATTTTATCTACATATCAACTATATGGGTTTTCCATCCAAGGGGTTTTTACGGAGTCATGGGTTGCTGTGCTGGGCAGCTCAATTTAATTATAAATATTTATCAAAATGTTTGAGTATAATTTGCCTTGATTTGCACTAATTACAGACTTCTGATACCTTCAACTCTAGCTCAGTTATCCACTTGCATCTTCAAACATTTTGTACTTCATTACCTGTTCTCTCCTACCACTGTTCACATGTGCTTAAAGAGTAAATAAAGTTATAATAAGCCAATATGATATTGCCATTTTAAAGTCTTCCATTACTCTGAAGTGGAAACAGATGCCATGACATTGGCCTAGGATATTTTGAAATTCATTAGAGTTTCCAATGGTTAAAGCCAAACTGCTTTTGCCGCGTGTAGTACAGTAGTTTTTGTCATACCCTTGTAAGTTTAAGATATGGTAGAAGGCAGTAGCTGGTATCTGTGACATTCCTGCATCCTGTTAAGGAGGACATGGGTATCTTCTGTTACAGCCATGAAAAGGAGTAGATTCAGATGCAAATGATGACTGCTCAAACATAGGAGGCAACTCCTTAGAGGAGTTTCAAAGACCTGATTTTGTTCTATTCAAGTTCAATGTCATATACATGTCTGGCAATATAGACATACCCATTTTTCTTAGTTGACTAGTGCACTGTATCTCCCAGACATTTCTATGCTTGCTTACAGTTCTATATCATCTGTCGTTTCCAGCAGTGAAATAACTTTTCCAACACTAAATCATGAATATATTTAGTTAGTAAAATGTGTAATGCAAATGCATGGTTAAAAAAAAAAAAAAAAAAAATCAGTCCCAAGGGCGCAAATATACCTATTTTGAGGGGGGAAACTTTATATTTCATGAGTATGGGGAGCATGGAAGGTACAAAGTGTACAGGTTCTCTGAGACAGAGCAAGTTAAGAAGTACTTTGGCATCTACAATTACTCTCAGATATACTCAAAATGTCTTTTTTTGACTTACTGGCCAGATAGAATTATTTAAATATATGGTAAAGTGAAAATGGGAAGTCTTTATTACAGCAATCTTTAATAGCCTAAATGTCAGTAAAATTATATTAATTAGATTCTTGCAATCTGGTTCTCACCTCTTCTTTATATCACAAGTTATTTTTCCAAACATGCCAGTGACTCAGACCCCTTAGTGCTTACTCACCACTTAGAGTGATGCACCTTGCCTGACAGCTCTTCATGTCAATCAAAAGTCTGGGTCAGGCACTTATCAATTGACCCTGTGTTACAGATAGACCCTCATTTCAGCACCTGTCAATAGCATCTTTTGATGCATTTAGAGTGGAGGTTGTATTAGTAGACTGATTTGTACAAGAGCATGTGTGGAGTTAGAAGAAAAGGAAATATTTCTAAAGTTGGTTTCTGGTTTATTTACTTTTTCTTCTTATTATTATTATTTTTAAGAACATTTTTTTCTTAGTCTATAGGACAATTTTCACTGTACTGGTACAACTGGGAAATGTGCTGATAGCGAGCGGCACACTAAGCCCTACCAGTACATATTGCTAAAATCCTTGCTAACTTCCCATTCATTTTCTAATATAAATGAACACAAACAAAATTCTGGTCTCTTATACTGTGCTAATGTGTAAGGAGAACCTTTTGATTATTAGCTGCAGTTACCATGAGCTCCCAACCTGGGATGGTGTCTACACTTCTCCTTCTGAGGTGTTAATCACAAATCTGCCAATCCTGTCCCACTTACAAGACAAGGAAAGAAATGTGAACATGTAAAAATTCACAGAGGGGCCCAGGAAAATTTCCCTGACACACTCCCGCTGTGACACCACAGCAATTGAAGAAGGCCTGTCATTTGGTTGTCAACCTTTGACCTCAACCAGACATATTTTGAAATGATGTGAAAAGAATTGCTGTGCTGTACGGCTGGCTCCTTACAGCTTTGCATGTCTGTCCTTGATGTCAGTCAAAAGTAGTTAACTGGCACCCATGGAGTCTTAAAAAAAAAAAAAGCTCCTTTAAAATATCAGTAATGACTTCTGTTAGCAAGACTAGCTCTTGTCAAGTAATGACTTTATGACATAAGGTATTGTTTATCTAGGCATCGTTCTCTTACTTGCATTTTAATGAGTCTAATTAATAATAAGTTAGAAGTCCTCAGCTATTTCTTCACAGCTGGACCATATGCACTAATTACACTGAGTGTGCAAACTTAGACTAATCCCTTCGTCAAAAGAAATATTTTAATTTAAAAAACCTCAATGTACTTTTTTTTCACCTGATTACTTTAAAGATGTAATCTTTCCATTCTGGCAAATTTGCACAGAATCAAAGTAAACCTGGGAGTGGAGAAATTCCATATTTTATAATTTTTCTTCTGGTAGACTTCGTTCTTAAAATAATTGAGGAATAGAGCAGAGTGGTGTCAGGTTCATTTTTGATGTGCGTTAGGTTCCATAAAGGTAAGAGATAATAACTTTTAATGTGAAGGATAATCACTAGTTCCTAAGAAAAGATCCTTCCTGAAGAGAAGTATAAAGGATAACTAAGTCTTGGTGCAGACAAGCAGGGGTTGTTTCTATTGTCAAAACACAACAGAATGTGTAACACCAATCACACAACTGCCTAAAAGTGATATTATTAGTTGCAGTATAATAATAATAATGTCAATATTAGATCAAGTATTTCCATTTGAAATTACCAACAGTGTTTTCCTATAAATATGCATATTTGCCAACTAATGAAATATTTGCTTTTATAATAATTCCTTATTTTCATCTCATAAGGTAAGTCACTTGATTGATTAATTGGTGTTTGCTTCTATTTCTCAACAAGAAAAGGGCCCTTCAATATTGTTACAGATGTTTAATAGTACATTTAACTACATAACTCTCCATAGATTGCAATAGGGCACATTAGGAGCTACAGATAAGAACTATAGTTAACTTCCTACTGATTCTATGTCTGTATTAGATGGTTAAGTATATTAATGTCAAAATAGGAGTGGTATAGAAATTCAATAACTAAGAAGAGGATACTGAAAAAAATCTGGTATCAAAATCCTGTAATTAGATGTGAAAACATTTAGTCATCAGATGTCCATACAGTTTTTAACTTCATATGAGTTCAAACTTGCATTTGTCTATCTATCTTTGCATCAGAAGTAGAAGTGAAACAAGTCTCATAAAACATGGAGATTCTGAAGTCTAGCTGACAGGATCATTGATGCTCAATTATGTTGTTTTCAAACAACAAAATCTTGACAGAATCAAAGTTTCACTCAGCTTTTTATGTTAGCCACTAGAATATGCTAAATTCATACCCTTAAGCAATGAAAATAATTGGATTCTTGTTGTTGGATTGAGAGGTAGATTTTGGCACTTTCAATTCGAGTTTTTCCAATCAATTCCCTATTAAAAGCAACCTCAACATATGATTGGGTTCATTCTTAGCAGATATGCTATATGTAAGCCGAGGTCCTCTTCTCTTTATAAGTTACAATGCTACATATGGTTAGCTGAAATGTCCATAAGTATCCAATTCATTAGCATGTGGATTTCAGAGGCAAGAATTGAATGAATAAACTGGAATGAGCAAATGTTGCTATCGGGAGGAGAATGTTTTATTATAAAGTAGTATTTCTATATATATGCATTGTAAAGATCTTTTCCACAACAAAACATGTCGCTAAGCAGTTAGCTCAGTCTGAGTGCGTTTATAGAACTTGTGAGGCGTTTCATCAAAGGAAAAATTGACCTCATGACACAAAATTTGGGTTACCAGACAGAGACCCAGTTTCATCTTGGAAACTCACTGGTGATGAACTGAAAGCAGTGATTTGTGGAATTCCTATGTTCACAGGCCAATCAGGGACCACATCTCTAATATTCACATATTGATCTGAGGAATAGGAAAGGTTTATTTTATTTTATTTTATTTTATTTTAT
>PPHD01026196.1:0-11538 GCA_002909625.1 Bambusicola thoracicus
CATTTCTTTTGCTCTCCAGCTATGTTTAAACTTTAAGATACAAAGGGGGGGATATACGGTATGTCATACATAAGGCATTAACTTCACAGAACCATGGAAATGTTGGTCAGAAGGGACCCCTGGAGGTCATCTAGTCCAACTTCATGCTTGCAGCAGATGTTTGGCAATGTGAGGATCAAGTCAGACCCAGCCCTCTTAACCAAGTCCTGAAAAATTCCAGGTGGGATTTCACAGCATTTCGGGCCTACCTGTACCAGTGTGGCTCTATGCCTAAGAATGTGACAGAATTAAAATGGCCACTTGTTCACATTACCATTTGGGCTGAAATACACTCCAATGCAATAAAAAATATGTTATCTGGGATTGTTTAAGTCACAAATAAAAGCCACACAGGCTTCAGTTGCAGTACGCTCTGGGAATTTTTCTTATGGTGGAATTCGCTGTGTGTGAATAAAGAATAAAAAATTGACAGCTTCTTACTGAAGAGAAGGGTTGGTTTGATTTAATTTTGCATCACAAATGGCTTGAAACAGACCTTTGCCAAAACTGAATTAAACAGGAATCAGTGTATTCATCCATTAATTCAATCGTTAGCGACAACTATAAACAGATACTTGAAAGAAAGCGTGGCTATATTTAGAGATGCAACCATCTCAGTTTGGTAAGCTGAGATCCTCACTGATTGTCTTAAAGGTCTGAGAAATGTGATACAGGTTTTCTGACAGTCAATTTGCATTTTCATTAAATTTGCGAGGAGAGCATAATCAGTCTGGGTTATTGAACACACATTTCTTCCTCTTTGTGTGTGTCTATTTATTCCAGTATCTCTAAAGTGGTCGTGCACTGAACCAGCAACGTTCATGTGAAAAGGAAGACAGAGGGCTCACCACTGCACACCGCATCTGTGCACATTGCAGCTGTGCAAAGGGCTGCACTTCGTAATTACTATTGAAGGCACAGGAAAATCGTAAATTGGCCCCCTGACATCTCAGATAAAGTCTGCAGCACTAAAAGTTAGAAAGCCCCATTTATAGAATTACCATCCTAACTATGTTGTTATCACTCTTTTGACATGCAAAAGCAGAATTTGTTGAAAGAGAACAAACGTGATACAGAACAGCTGTTCCCAAACCTTTGGGTGCTAACCAACCACAAACACATCTTAAAATGTCTCCTGGACCGTTCTGCTTAAACTCTTAATTAAAAACACTGCAAAACAGCTGCAAAACGTGTACCACAGCCTCACAAGCTAGCAGAGCCCACAGCTTACAAACCACTGTTTCAGCCATACTGAAATCCCACATACACGGAATCCCATGATATCATTTTTAGTGTTTCAGAGAACAATTAGATTTTCAAATGTACTTTCAAAGAGGAAAAAAACATCACTTTCTTAGCTACAAGCTCAACTTAAGAAGTATTTGGCATATAGTCATTTGATGTGTACATTTTATACATTGTGGTACTTTGCTTTAAAGGCAGATCATTTGGAAAACACCGTCAACTGATCTGCAGTATTGCTTCTATCACACACAGTTAAATCTTAAGGCAGTTAAGAGCAAGTAGCAAAAACAGTACATACAGATTGTGTCTGAACAAATGAGTGGAAAAAAAGGTGGAAGAGGAGATTTCAATCTCATGGAGCAAAATAAATGGCACTAAAAGTATCTATTCTTTATGATACAAAAATGAACAAAGAAAAATAATCCATACAGTAAAAACCTGAGATGCATCACTCACCAGCATCAATGCTCACATTTTAACCAAGAATGATGTTTCAAATACAACTATTCCATTCTGACAAAATCCTCAGTTCTCTTGGCTCAGCAATTTCTTGAAATTCAGCACATATGTTGAGCAAGATGTCTTTACTGAGGAAAAAACAAAATCACTGAAGCCAAACCACTGACTTCAGTAAGATGGGCACTACACACAGCAGCCTGCATCTTACACCATCACACTTATCTTAATCCAAATAGCTTCTCCTGAAGTGCAGTACTCAATATGAAGACTAGCAGGATCAGGTCATCTTATTTATTTTACTTCCCATTTATACTGCACATCATTTATTTCCACACAGAAAAGTGTTATCAAATCAAAACAGTAGGCTGGAATAAATGAACACAGTTCCACTGGCATTGATGGCTACACCAGTTTACAACAGCTGAGGACCTAGTTCAGTAATTATTTCAGGTTCCTCCAGAAGCCATCTGGTCCAATCCCCTTGCTCAATCATTTGCTCTTTCAGAGGATGGAATCTGGCATGCAGACTGCAACATGTATCACAAAATGACTTCAGGACTGGCAAGTACCTTCAACTCCCTAACTCACAGTGGTGTCTGATGAGATGAAAGACAACTTCAGTGATACGCAAAAGCTATAGAACCACTTAATGATCTTATGACAGATCTAACCGCAACTCCATCATCACTGCACTTTTATTTAACTAATGAAACTGTATGGCACGATTTGAGTTGCAGAGCAAAGAGTGAGGGATGTAACTCCCATTCCTGGTACAGCTCACTCTTGTCATCTGGAAACGTGACTAAGTGTGAAGAAGCATTTCTAAGTTTGCTTTCTGCAAATGAATACAACATCACAGATTCCAGCTGAACTGTCAACAGCAAAAGCCAAATGATGTTCTTGCAATGTGAGCTAATGCTTTCTTTGATCTGAGGCTGACAGTTTGGAGATGCAGTTAAGATGCGTCTGGATGTACATCCTGAGTTTCAAAAGGTGGCAGAGGTTCTCTCCAGTAGGTAAACTGACTGTAGGTATCAGAACAAGGAAAATCTGAAGAATGGCTTCTTTTCAGCAAAGGGAAAATATGGTCTACCACTTCACACAGTCTGACATAGCTGAAAAACAATTACATAAGTAAACGCAATACCAAACCATTTCAGATCACAGTAGTTCTATTTATTTAAGCCCACAGTCAAGACATGGCTATACCTATATAAACAGGTTATACTCCTTAAATGAATAAAATTGAGTTTAATTTTGGTGTCTAGCTTCTAAACGGGATTTGCAGTTCAGATACAGAATCCACCTTTGCTTAGAATGAATACTTTTCTAGAAAGAAAGAAGTGCTATTTTTAGCCCAAATCACCTCCCGAGATATTCAGGCCCTGCATTTTGTTTCTTCGTTGCTGTCCAGCCTGGCTCAAACAGCTCCCTATTCAACTGATCATTCACATATATATGCTCACTTTGGTTCCCCTTCCATTAAGTCAGTCTCAGCTTTACACATGGCCTTTTCTTTTCTCTGAGATGCCTAAGCATCTTGATTGGAAGCCCTCAGCCCTTCCTTCACTTTTTTTCCTGGCTCTTCTACATAGAAGTTCCAGGAAAAGGAAATTTTGACAAGGTCACAAAAAGGCAGATGGCTTCACAAAACTGCTTAATGTATTTTCTATGCACATTAAATTGTACACTTGTTATTCCTTTTCATTATTAGAGTAGATACAATATGTTACCCTAAATATGAAACAATTTCTGTATCAGTTTAACTGAAAAAGAGTAGAAAGTCTATATTTTATTTTACTTAATATTTTGTTTGGCACATCCTAAAGATTTTTTCATTACTAAAATTAAATCCATCTTTGGGCAACTTGAGTCATAGGTTATAAAAGGAAATTAATTTAGTCTATAAAGTGTTAGGGATAAGATTACTTACGAAGAGATGTTTGTCTTTGCATGTTCTTGTATAAGTTCTCCTTTGGGGTTGACTGTAAATATTCGGTTTAAAGAAACACCCACTTGTTTGTATGAATAAACATCCTACATAGAAACCAAAAAAAAAAAAAAAAAAATTATGATTTTGTCTCTGTATAGTAACATTCATTCTGGACTATATTACATAGAATACATCTGCATAGTATTGTTACTGTATCTACCTACTGTGGATCTGAAATTCTCTAGAAGTTTGCAGACTTGAACTCAGAGTAATGAAAGGCTCACGAAACAGACAATCTGCAGTTAAGCATGGAGTTTGCCACTTTAATTTAAGCTATTGATCAAAATCATGTTGTTTTGTTTCTCAGTTAATTCCCTTGACACAAAAATAACATTCAATAAAAACCTAATGTTACTTGGAGGTAAAAAAAAATATTTGCACTTCCATTTTTCTTTCAGAAAATATTTAATTCCCCAAGTGTGTTGTACGGAATATCTTGCAACAATGTATAGATGCTAAAACATAACTGACATAAAATAGCGATTAGTCTGTAAGGACAAGGTCACAAAAGAAAGTTATAACAATTGTTTATATTTAAACCCCTAGAAACATCTCCCAGCTCTCCAGTTTGGTGCAATATCCATAAATTGACTTTGTATCAGAGAAAGGGAAAGCAAGGTATAAACACTGCAACTGCAGCTCTTATCCCCAGGAGGTAATACAGATACAACTGTGGGAATCAATCAAACTTGAAGAGGGAGATTTAGGCTAGATATTGGGAAGAAATTATTTACTGTGACACTGGCACAGGTTGCCCAGTGAGTTTGTGAATGCCCCTTCTCTGGAAGCATTCGAGGCCAGGCTGGATGGAACTGTGAGCAACCTGGTCTGGTAGGAGATGTCCCTGCCTATAGCAGGGGACTGGAACTAGGTGATCATAAAGGTCCCTTCTAACACAAACCATTCAATGATTCTATGCTATAGAGTGCAATTAGAAGTAAGAGTTAAGAATATCTTCTAAGAAATTCAAATTAAAAAGATCAGGTCAAGCTGCCATGTGAGTCACTGGATATAGTTTTATAGTTCAGGTGGTGAAAGACGAAGTTTAATGAAGATATGCAAACAATTTTGATTTCTATACCGTACAGTATGCTACGGGCACCTGTAATGCTTGCAAGTACTTAAATCTCACTGAGTTTATTTGGGGAAGAGAACAAAAAGTAGCACAGGAAATTGAGAAAGTTATGATCCTGATGTTCACAAAGCAACTAGCATAACTGTATTTCACATCTGAAGCAGCAATCAAAGGAGATATCAGTAATCTCATCAGAAACTCCAACTTTCTACTTTACTTGAAGTTGTTATTGATGCATGCATAAAAATGATGATTTTGTTTTACTCTGAGGTTCATCTATAATACAAAACCACAAAAGCAGCCAAAATATTGTGTGTGATGTAACAATCAGATACAGCACAGGTCAGTCAATGGGGATCCCTTCCTGTCCTAAACTGGCAATGCTTTTAAATTATATAACTCTTTAGAAGATGAAGCTGAAAAAAAAATGTCACTGCTCGTAAATACCAGCAACCCTAAGAAAAATGTGAGATAACTGTAGGAATGAATTCCAACGGAAAGGCATGCTGAATTCTCTCAGATGTAGCTACTACGTGCCTGGTTTCAGTGCCAAAATATCTTGCCAGGCACTTTCATCCAACATTTAGGCATCTAAAATGCTCAGTCTCTAAATGTTCTCATTCACACTGACTATGGCTGGTGTCCATATTTATGCTGGTAATTTCCCCAAGACATCAATGTTTTAGCTAGTAGATGCATCTGAGGTCTTGCAGCACTGAGCAGCTAAAGCTGGAATCTGTTCTATGCTCCTCAAGTTTAACTAGAGCTTTTAGATCTTCTAAAGTCAGCAGAGAGTACCTGAGACACCCTCAGAAGCATTCCATTTCTCTCCACCAACTAAAGAAGGAAGGAACCAACTGGTTAGTTATACCAGGGAAAAGGAAAGGGCAAGGACCATTCTCTCAAGGCCATGGTACCGGCTGCACTATACTATACATTAGTTTCTACTGAAAATACTGCTCACAAATACATCGCTGGAGGAAGTAGCAAATGCTCTACAGGGCTCACGGGCACAAATAACTGTCCCACCTCCTTAACTTAGGTGCCCACTGACACTGTGAATACTTAAAGACTGCTTTTTCCTGTGCCAAAACCATTTTTCAGATCATGGTGTCAATATAAAAAAAAGGATGATCACACGCCAAGGTGCCTCTGCCCTAGTTTTGCTTAGCTTATATGAAGTCTCAGCATCCTCCCTAGGGCTGTTGCCTTCTGTGGATACATGTAAGCATCCTCGGGGCCAGGACAGGAGTAAGAAAAGCGTACAGCACAATTTTAGTCATCAAATGGGTGAGAAACCTGACTTCCCCTCTGTGTGTCAAGAAGCACATGAGTTTCTCCACAAAGGAGAACGCTTGATTAAGTGGGACATCCAAATCCTTCTAAATGTTGCTGTTTGAAAGTCTAAGTCCCACTGATACAAAACGATTTGGTTTTTGTCTACAGGTAACTCACTGGCACCATATCAGTTGCAGTAAAATGGTATCAGTATTTTTCACAAGTGCTTAAGGATTTATTTATTACATAGTCAGGGCTTAAATCAGTATTTAGTATTATGCTAAGCTATGAGGATATAGCATCGTTGGTTTGTTACTCTTCCACCTCTGCAGCCTACATTGTGATCTCTTGGAGGAAGAGCTTTTTTTTATCCTTTGTACGAGGCCTAATAGAATATTCTATAGTTCCATTTAAAGCTTCTCTGTTTAAATGCAACAGAATTGTGAAATAACAGCAATATTTTCTCTAAAATAATTTCAGCTATTACTCACAGCAGGTCTGTTTCCAAAAGCAGCATAAAAGGGTTCCGTGTTAGGATAAAACAAGTTTTTTATGTCTGTCAAACACTGAACTTTGAATTTTTCTGGCTTTTTCTCTATCACCTCCCTGAAATGATAGAAAAGAAAAAAAGTGAGGGAAGCACCACCTGAATAAGTACACATGAAACACGGCATAAACCAGTTTAACTTTATTCAATCTTGCCCCCTCTTCCCCCCCCTTCGCTCAGGACTCCTGCAAAGCATTTCTTCCAATAAAACTTCATTTGGAAGTCACAATGGCCACAAAGACAAAAATAGCATTCCTAAGCTTACGTGGTAGCCACAGTCAATAAATCCTCCAAAACAAGAGGACTTCTACTGAAGCTTAAGTAATAAAGATGGTTACTGAGCAAAGATGGTTGATTACAGGGAGTCGCTGCTAAATAAAGACTTATGAGACATAAATGAAGTAAACTGCTTCCTGAGAACTGCAGTATGATTCATATAGATTATATTAGCCACCACTATGTATGGCTTTTTAATCACGATTTTTTTTTTTTTTTTTTTAATTAAAGGATTGTAATTAACATATGTGCTAAAAGGACCTCAGTCTGTTAAGATGCTTCTACAGTCAGGGTCATCCATCACTGCTAACTAGCAGAAGTAATAAAGAAATCTTCCATTTCTTTTCAGTTGCTCCTTACAGAATACCAAATTCATTAATTAACAGAGGAGCTGCCTCGTCTCTGGGTAAAAGCCCTTTCATAACAGCTTCTCTTGGCAAGGATGCTGAACAGGTGGCCAAGTCTGGAGTTCCCACAACAGAGAAAGACACCAGTATGACCCAAAAGTACTGAAGAAGCTCAGAATCCTACATCCTAGTATCATCATATATGCCAAGGAAAATGCAAGTAGCACAGACGCTTCATAGGAATATTACAGCCCTTTGGAAGAGCAGTTTCATATATAAATTAAAGTCTGAGCATGTGCAAAGGAAGAATAAAACCATCTTTCCCCAGTCCCCCGTTGTTAGTACCCTTGAAAGCACAGTGAATAAACCCATGGGTAACAATTAAGTCATATCTTGCCCACATGCCACAGAAATTAAGAGATAGATGTGCATTTTTTAGTCTAAATATAATACCAAAAAGAGTATCACTTGAAATATATTTCTAGATATGAGGAATGTAAGGTGACAGCAGCTATCCTTTTACCAGGACTATTATTTAATCAGTCTAAGAAGAACACTGTGTACCTTCACGCTCTCTTATATTTGGAATATGACTGGTAAGACAGCCTGTAGCATGCCACTCAATCAGGAGAACATCTGAACAACCTTCTATTAAAAATCCTAATGAAATCCTGTCACAGCAGCATTTTACAGCCTAAAATATTTTCAGTAATCACTTGACATACTTCGCTGAATGAGGAAGAAGGTACAGCATTCATATCTGTGCTGTTATGATTTCATTTATTGCATACCAACACCTAGAAAGAACATCATTGCCCACACAGAAAAGCACAATACAGTCAGGACTATGAAGAGTTCATTTTATTTTTATGTGAACTTCTAAATCCACCAAGAAATATATATTATCATGCACACACACACACATTAAAAAAAAAAAAAAAAAAAAAAAAAACCAGGCAATACTTTCACCAAAACAGTGATTGCAGACATATGTTGGGTGTCTTTAAAAGAGAAACTAAGAGATATGCTTATCTATTTGATTGTGGTCTTTTCTTCAACATAATTTCTTTTAATTAAACTTTGGACCACTACGAAAGTAAAATCATTATGAATGATTTCAATAGATCCCATTAAAATGCTGACAATTCAGCTTTCACCAACCTCCAAGTTTTTTTCTACACAAAAGTGATATTGCAGTACCTGTGCAAAGCTGAAAATAAGCTGCTTGGACTCAGCAACACTGGCCCCTGTGGCAGCACAGTTCCACGTTCATTGACCCAGTGCAAGTATCCTCTGGTCATGTCTGCCATTCCAATAGCACGTGCTGAGCAATACAAAAATTTATATCCATTTCTGTAAACAGAAACGAAAGAAGATAATACTGTTAAAAATAAAGCAGGTGTTTTGAAATAAATAATCTTGTGAGTTTGTTTTCATATGAATCAATCACACTGGTTAAACTGCTACATTTAAAAGGAGCAAAATTTATGTCAGAATGCTGGACAACGAAAACGTGCCTGGTTCCATTACAGTTAATGATTTACACCAAGAAGGAGCTTCTTTATCTCATCTTCTCACGGCTTCACATGACTTTCTACTTACCCTTGATTACTAAAACTACAGACATCTGAATTAGCTCAAATAACATCTGCTAAGAGGAAGCACTTGGCATAAAACAGACAATGGCATATTAACCTTCGCTGTACTAACAATGCCATAGTCCTGCCTTCTGGGCCTCTGGTGGGCAAAACCAGTCTACGTGCAGCAGCAACATGTTCCTTTCAACTCCGAGCAAAGTAGAACTGCAAAACATTGTAGGAGAAGCGATCTTTGTATGGACACTGAAATAAAAGTTTCAGCAGAAGTTACAGATTCTGTCAGAACAGAATGGAGTTGAAAGGCATTAGTTCAACTTAACAGCATTTCCTTTTGCAAGTCCTACAAGGGAATGTGAAATAAACAAACGCGTATTCAGTGCATGCATGGCCATTAAATATAACTATTCAATATTTCTGTAGCGTTCAGCTGTAATATCTAGCTGCTACATAATTAACTCAGTAACTTGAAAAATAACACGACTCAAATCTATTTTCCTATTTTTGTTTTCGATCAGCAAAGCCCTAACAACTGGCAGGCACAGAAATAACAACTGCAATTAAAAAAATTAACATTTTCACCAAAGACAATGCAGAGGCTACAGACAGGAACAGTGTTTCAGTATGTGAATTCACAGGCTGCCCTGTTTTTTCTCTTATTGTGTATGTCTATACAGAACTAAAGGACGGACCAGTGTCTCTGGCATAATTTAGATTCCACCAAACATAGTTTATAATTTATCACTTATGTAAAAATAAAAAGCAATAAACAAGCCCTAACATAACCATAGTGCACAGAGCCAGTCAGATTACCTAAAAGTACAGTTATGATATGTTCCAGAGGCTCTTCAAACAGCTGTGGTAAGCTTAATATACAAGAACAGCTGAATGTGATGTAATAAAATACATACTTTTTTCCAAACATCTGTTTGTGTTGAACAGACAACAATCACTAAAACTTGTTGTTGATGCTAAAAATTTGGATGTATGAATATCAGAATATAACAGACACTTCATCTGATCCCATTCAGATACCGATTAACTTTTCTCCTAGCTTCTTTTTTCCCCCTCAACTACTACTGACAAAGCTCACTATCCTCTCAGAACAGTTCTCCTATTCATAGTCACCAGAGGAAACATCTCAAGTTTTTCTAGTTCCTCAGGTCTTTTGCAACATGTATTTCAATAACCTTCAGCACCTCAAAAATACTTCAACATTTGTAAATTTGCAATTAAATAAAGGATTAACAGCAAATGTGCATATAGGCAAACAATGAAATAAAGCGTATAACGATCAGTAACAAAGACCACCATCACAGTATATAAACACAATGAGAACCTTATATGGTCCTTTCCTACTCAGGATAAGATACTGGGCTCTAGAAATTTAATATTTAGACAGCTGGAGTCCACACTTGTTCTCTAAACTCCCTTTCTGCTTGCTGGAAACAGCAGAATTTCCCCTAAGCTGACTCATCCCAGGTATTTTAGTTTTCATCCTTGCACAACAGATAAAGAAACTTGTGTCTCTCTACTCACCACTTCAAAAGAAAAACAACTATGCAATTAGCTTAGATTAGCCACCTAACTTCCAGGCAAGTCAGCTTTGGCAAGAACTCCACCTACAGTGACCACCCTCAGCTATACAGTCCTTAGATGTTTTGCAATGTCCTCAACAAGGAGAGATGGGAAAGTCTCATATGTTAATGCTGTTTCAACTCCTAGGTTGCAAAAACTTCCAATTACTGAAGCTATACAACTTATTTAGATTACTGCATTTTTTTTTTTTCTGAAATGAACTGTATCTGTTTGGGATGATTAAGAGAATAATTGCTATCCATTAATTGACAGATTTCTGCTCCTGGCATCACAAAGCAGGTATTGCTCTGGCTATCAGACAGCAGACAGCTACAGTGTGTAAGCAAAGAGATACTGATGAGATTTCTCTTAGCCTGTAAGCATAGCAATCTATAAAGATTTTAACTTCTGTGTGCAAATGAATAAACACATACAAGTCACAGACATATGAACAGATTTACTGAATACTCACTGGCTCACTTTATGGTACAACTTTGCAATCCCTTGGTGTGTCCAGTCTTTGCCAAGAGTAGGCAAAATATGACCTAAAGTATCTGACCTGAATAAAAGAAGAACAATGTAATTGAAATGAAGAACAAAACAAAAAAACCCCACAAACTTACTGCTTTTAACTAATAACAAATGAGGCTAATACAAGTCCCCCTAATTAAATTACCTAGCTGCAGAAGAAAATTAGGTTTTCTGCAAGGTACTGATTACGATCAGAAGAGGGTGCGATTATTCCCTTTTCTTCAAGACAGTCTTGATACATCTATGCTGTTTTAATCAGCCTAGTGCCTCAAGACCTGTTTTCTCAGATAAGCTAGTGAGCCGTAAGTTAAGAAGGAAGTTACAGCATATAGACTACCAGTTAGACCTACGGAGTAGACCAGTTAGTATTAAGTACATATTTTGAGGTTTACATTTTCTAAATAAACCAAATCTAGCTATAATGTAGGTAAGATTGTAAACCTACAAGCATGCAATAACATTCTAACTTCTACAAATAACCAATCTGGCAGTTGGTCATATATAGTTATACTAGTTTCAACATATTTCGCGCTCCACATAAAAGAAAATTATTATTTAATAATAATAATAGAATA
>PPHD01026197.1:0-11538 GCA_002909625.1 Bambusicola thoracicus
AGAAACAATCTGAAGATTTAAAAAATAATAATAAATTCAACAAACATCAGTGTTTTCATACGGAAACATCAGCAGTTTTGAGTGTATGAAAATCAGATCTTCAAGTTGTCAAATTTGGCAAGCAGAAAGATGAAATGGGTAGTTCATTTGCCCCAATATTTTATCTCTGATGCTTCGTTGAAATAATTCCTAACAGTGTTGCAATTATAATTATCTCTGTTCTCCAATAGAAAATGGTTTGGTTTTTATCTGCCGGGGAGATGCTGCTAACCTTAATGTTGACAGGTTACATCTTTAAGCTTTTTAATTTTTTAACACTACCGTGAATACTAAGTGGAAAATAGATTTATATAAATAGTTAAGGTTGCTCTGAGTAGTCTTGTTATTTTTATGTGTACAGAAATATATTCCGCTTTTGACAAGCATAGGTTGGCATTTTTCACTACCAGTCCTGATTTTTAGAATTAAATGCATATGAAATGAAATGTAAAAAATCAAATGCTGAATAGGGTCAATCTATCTTTATAAATTTCAGAAGCAACTGGGAACTTCCTTTGCAATAATGCTTTTGTTCATCTCTTAGAAGATCTTGCTTTCAGAACTGTCCAGTACCTCGATTTTTCTACTGGATTTCCAGTAGCATTATTGGAAATAATTGTACATTGCATGATATGTCTAAGTGGTGATAGGACAGCAAATGACTACAAGAATACCAGGGCAAACATGGAGGTGGATTTGCAGACTTAGGATAGCTTTTCTAAAGTATGAAGTCAGATCTTCCCTGTTACTGAAAGTTTTTCCCAGTTTTAATCATATCCAGTTGAAAAGTTATTCATGCTTCCTTTCTTGTACTTGCAACAGTTTGTTTTTACTTCGGATGTAATATGAAATCTGACTGGAACCCAATCTGTATGGTTTTGAAATAATCTAGTTTAAGTCAACAGCATGATGAAACAATGATGGATCAAGCAATTATTTGAGATAAAATCGCATCAAGCATCTGTAATGCCTTAGGAAGGCAGAATTATAGTCCAATTTGTGTAAGGAGAAAGACTATGTAAAAGGAAATGATCAAACACAGCTAATTAAGTGTAAATAGTATCTATGTTTTAAATGCAATATCCTTCCTTAGAAAATACTAGTTCTAAAAGGATAAGTTTTCTCTTGGAAGGAGAGTGATTTTAGCTCCAGGGAATGGGCTTTTGCCTGTCTTTCTTATTTCTGCTTGCCTTTCACTCTGTGTTATTTCTAACCTTAGTTTTGAACTGAATCTCATTTGGTAACGTTCAAACACAGGACAAACACAAAGAAAGGAAAACTAGCTACATGAAAGCGCATTCCTAAAAGCATCAAGGGGAAAAAAAGAAATACTTCAGAAAAATTGCCTCCAATACACACAGGTCAAAGCAGTAATTAGAGAACTCAATTCTTAGAACTCCGCTGTAGTACTCCCAGTATGAATTGGTCCTCAAATTGCCAGAACTCCTACTAAAGTAATTACTAAAATGATCCGTGCATGAGGCAAAGTTAGTCAGTGCACTGATTGGTGATGCTGCTGGTATTGACAAATCGGCAAACCATGTATGCACTCAGTGACTCTACTTGTTCTAATGAAGCAAGTACAACATCAATTGGTCTCTGATTTCCAGTAGAGACACTGGTGATAATTAAAGAGATTAGCATAATAAACTGTAATATGTTGAAGACCATTTTGATATTGCATGGTTAAGGTAGTATAGCCTGCCCATGTATTGGGCATAGAACCATCTGTTACCAGTTTCCTGATTATGTACACAATATATTCCCCAACTGTATGCCTTTTAGGAAAGTTTTCAATGAGCGTAAAGCTATTGATTGTCTTTATTTTCTAAGGGCCCTTTTGAAACACTTGAAAGCATTGGAAAGACTTAATTTACTTCCATCATTATTTATAATCATTATCAGTGACTGAAGGCTGGAGGTACTGGGGCTGTTTAGTCTGGGGAAAAGGAGTCTGAGGGGATACCTTGTTGCTCTTCCAGTATCTGAAAGGTGCTTACAGCAGAGCGGGGTTGGTCGCTTCTCACTGGTGACAGGTGACAGGACGAGGGGATATGGCATCAAGTTTATGTTGGATGTCAGGAGAAACTTCTTTACAGAAAGCGTTGTTAAGCATTGGAATGGGCTCTCCAGGGAGGTGGTTGTGTCACTGTCCCTGGATGTGTTTGAAAACCGCTTGGTTGTGGTGCTCAGGGATGTGATTTAGCAGAGGGTTGTTAGGGTTAGGGTTGTATCTTTAGGTTGTGGTAGGACTTGATGATCTTTTAAGTTCTCTTCCAACCTGAGCAAGTCTATGATTCTATACAGATAGTAGACCCTCTGTATTTTTAGGCGTGCAGTATTGTGAATCACAGGTAAGAGTGAGAGACCAAAACTTTCTCTGTCTCCTTGATCTCAACTTTGTGTACCCTAGCATCTATTCTAGCTTCTCCCTTCTTGAACTTGATTAAATCTGTGCCCTGCTGCACCTTGTTTTTCAATTCCTCTTTAATCCAATGTTCTGACCAGTAAATTCTTTGAAGTTGGGATTGTCTCTGCCTACTCAAGCAGGTCGGGAAATTTTCTGATAGGGCTGTAGCAGCATAAAGCAGGTTTTGGATAGCATGAAACAAGTCTGTTCTTAAAATTATTGCTGGAGTGGATCGTGTGTAACTGTGGGGAAGTATCCTTTTTTTTTCTATAGCAGAATGGATATGAACAGGAGAGCCCTAGCTTGCTGATTGAGAATGGAATGGTGTTAGGTTCGGCCATCCTTTTGTGAAGTCTTTTTTGTTTGCCTGTGAATTGTAATGATGTAAGATTTTACATCCCTTTAAAAGAAGAAACACAGCAAAGAAAAAAACGGACAGTACATCTTTTTGAAGATATAGAAAGTATGACTAAGTTGGTACCTTATATTTTTCTGATTATAAATTAGCATAATTTCAATGAAATCATGGACTTCATGGATTCACTGGGTGCAGCTCTTAGCTGCTCTGTGCTGTCAGCAACTATGCTGTTATGTTAACGCTTCTAAAATATTGTCCTTATCCGGTTGCGTTTCTGATAATGCTATATATAAGTGGAGGGGAATTCATAACCTGCAGCACTTGCATGTTTGTTTCCAGAAGTCTTATCCACTACAGTGCTGACTGGCTCTGAATAGAAGCTGAGGGTGTTAATTACTTTGTGGGTTATGACCCCTCTGTAACAGTTTTCACAAGCAAATGTAAATATCAGGATAGGAATTACTTTCCATCCTTTTTCATAGCTTAGCTGTTTTTCCAACCCTGAGGAGCAACTACGTTGTTCTGAAGGAAGTTTTGTTTAATATGATTTGTCCAAAAATATATATGTGGAATTAATTCCAAAATAATGCTTCACCACTACCTTTTTAAAGAGAATATCTTGTCGTTACCGAAGATCTGAATTAGTTTGTGTTGTGTTGCCATGCCAACATAGGACTCATTTGTCTATTTGCTCTGTCAGTCAGGATAATATGTTTCTGAGTTAAGCCACAGTCAGCTTCCTCAGAAAACTTAAATGAAACATCACATGCTTCTTTCAGAAGTGAAAATAAGGTCTTCAGACATAAGCACGTGTATTGCTTAGAAGATAAAGATTAGTTGATAGTAGAAAGTTTTATTTTGTTATGTTCCTTAATTAATAAAATCTATAAGCAATTAAATCATCTAGGCAATGGTCAATTTTTTTTGTGAAATTTGGCACCACAGTGATGAATGATAAGTACATCAGGTAATTCTGTCTGTTAACTGGGTATAGATAATTATGGAATTAATTACTCAGAATCACTGTGGTTTTTTTTTTTTTTTAAGTTAATGTCATGGGAGTTCAGCATTTATACAGCAGTTATCTGAGTCAACTGAGTGGAGGATTCTTGGGATAGCCTACTAGCTACTAGATAAACTCAGCCACACCATCCAGTGATAATCCCTGCTTCCAATGCTCTAAAATAGCATGAGCTAGATGCATGAATATTGGTTTTTGACATTGATACAACACCCCTAGAATCTAGAAATAAGCTCTCCTCCAGCATTTATGAAGCTAACCACAATGGCGAGCTTATTTTTCTGACCACAGAAAACATGATTTTTTTGATTTTTTTTTTTTTTAACAGCTTTGCTCCCCACTTAAGCTTTTTCTTTGCACCTGATTTAGATTTTTTTTTTTTGTCCGGCTTTCATCAGATATGTTTCAAATGCTAGTCAGTAATTGAAGGCCATCGTATTTCAGTAGCCCGTTTGTTTCTAGACGAACAGTCAGTACGTTCTGTTGCTGTATCCAGCGTCCTAACAAGGATGGGATAGCTCATGGTGCGTTTAGACAAGGAAGGCATATTAAACAATATCAATGGAATCTCAAGATGGTCTCTGTTGTGACAGACTGATGGGCAAAAGCAGCCTCAGGCAAGGATGGTGTTGACAGTAAAGACATGCTACTTAGTCACTTGACTGGCAGCTAATGTCCTTGGTGAATAGTGAACTGAGAAGCTTACTGCTTCCTCATAGAGACCTAAGAATGTAGCTCAAGTTAGATTATTAATTGAATGCCAAAACAAATCTCCAGATTGCAAATACCCTGATTCAGCTTATCTCTAGATTACATCTAAACTGACAGTTTGGAAGCATTCCTAGATTTGCTAGGGCCTAGGTGTGTATTCTAGTTCCCTCCCAAGCTGTATATATATCTGCTGAGTCCGAAGTGCACACTAGTTTATGTTCCTCTATGTTAACATGGTTTTGGTTTTTTAGGAAGAAAATTTAAGGAAAGTTGGGGAAAAAAAGCAGCAGTGGGCTGCAGGCACATGATCTAGATAAGAAGAGTGCAAGCCTGCCATGCCATGTGGCAAAATGGCTGTTCACTCTAGTAGTATACTGGAAGTTGTTTCACATTCATTAGAGTGGACTTCGGATCAAGCTGAATGTTTGGTAAATCTCTGTATGTCTGTGACTAGAACAAATGTCCAGTGTTGTCATAATAAAAGCATAGTTTAGAAGTGTCAAAACATTTATGTGTTCGGAAGAAAGCCAATTTCCTCAGAAATCACAGTAAAACCCACGGTGGTAGACTCTATAAAAACAAAGTTGTCCTGCATCTGCTTAATGTTTGCACTGTACTCTGCTATTTGATGCTACATTTTTTCAGGAATTAAATAGTGTAACTTGGATCTGATCCAGTATGACAATTCCTATATTTCTATTTACTGTTTGATTTGAGTAGGGATGATGTGATAAGAACATCCAGAATCAGACTCATAATAAATATAAATAATGCCTTTTATTTGTTGTATAATTTATTGTTCAGTATGCATTCCTCTTTGGATGAGTTAGCCTTTCATGCTAATTTCTCTGACAGCTGGATTCATCAAAAGGGTAACTAAGAGATATTTTTCATTTTAACAAATACAAATGGCAACCTAGTCCATCCTTATCTGTTTTCTGAAGCATACAGAATAGTTCTTGGAATAAATATTGGGTGTTCTGCTGTGTTTTTAAAGAAAAAAAGCAATAATTTCATAAATAAATATTAGGTAATGGAATTCAGAGCTAGATAAGGTCGTTTAATTGATTTAAAACATCTCTTGTGTGAAATGGGTAGAGGGCAAGTTAGGATTCTACTTTTGTACTATAGAGCCTTGCATGAAAGTAATGCCTCCTGTTTTCTTATGTTGGCCCGTGATGTCAGAAGTGGATGTTAGTAGTATGGCAGTAGAGGTTGAATCTTCCCACTGGTGTTCCACTATGTGTTGTTGCTTTGTGACAGATGGCAGCAGAGGGGGTATTCTGCCAGAATAGTGTCTGGGGTGGAGGTGTATGTGGAGCAAAGGCTTCATAAAATTCCTCATGTGGGGGTGAAAAAAAAAATGGCACCCAAGAGCATTCATTTCTATTTGCTTAACATTTTTGGGGACAGTGGCATTGCTGGTGATGTTAGAGACAAGTTGCATTCTGGATGGCCGTGCAGATTTCTATAAGCATGGCATGCAGGCTCTTGCTCATCACTGGTGAAAACGCATAGCTAATAGTGGTGACTGTGTTGAAAAACATTTGGTAGCTGGGAATTTGCTCTACTAAATAGTGTTACTGTGCACATTGTATCTTTCGTAGTTTCAATGAAAGTAGGAAGGAGGCATTACTTTCAGAGTGACTTAAGTAGTTTGGTCATATTCACTGTTTATATGGGGTATGCTGAATCCTGCATGGTGTAGGTGCTACAAAATTTCACATGAGATTATTTACATTACAAAACAACTGTGATTGTGATTTCTCTCCACACTAAATGTTTTATTTAAAATGTAGGTTATTGAGTATTAAAAATTATTTCTTTGTTATTTTAGTCTAAAATCAGTAATGAAAAGAAATGTTGTTTTCTTTTGAGGCAAACGAAGTAGCAATTGATTTGAATGTTAAATGGCTACAACTAGTTGAAGGATCACATTAGAACTTTTTCAGTAAGGTTTATTTGTCTAAATATATTTTTGAGAACTTATGGAAGTTCTCATCTTCATGACAGACTACTTTGTGGCGCATTTACTTCTTTATTGGGTTAAATATTCTGCTTTGTTAGAGGGGTAGAGCGCTGGTTAATCAAACTGATTGTGCTTGGTTGTGCTCCACATAAGCAGAGGTTAAGAATTGTCGGGGCCTAATAGTCACTCCCAGCTGTTTACTTGAGTTCTATAAATATATTCTCTGCGATGTGTTCCAGCTACACAGTAGCTTGAGACAAATTTGTTTTGTGATCACACTGTTAACTGCAAAGGAAACTTGATAGATGCGGTTGGGAAAATGCATGGTTTATCAGCAGCCAAGTCCTTTCAGCAGCATGGCTGGGACCTCTGTATTATGTCCAGCCTGCAACCACATGTTTGTGGCGTTCTGATGATCAGGGGTCTGGAGCACCTCTCTTAGGAAGGCAGGCTGAGGGAGGTGGGCTTGTTCAGCTTGAAGAAAACAAGGCTGCGGGTTGACTTCATTGCAGCCTTTCAGTACCTAAAGGGAGCCTATAAACAGGAGGGGAGTCAACTGTTTACAAGGGTAGATAACAGTAGGACGAGGGGAAATGGTTTTTAAGTTGAAGGGGGGAATATTTAGGTTGGATGTCAGGGGGAAGCTCTTTACTATGAGAGTGATGAGGTGCTGGAACAGCTGCCCAGAGAGGTTGTGGATGCCCCATTCCCGGAGGTGTTCAAGGCCAGGTTGGATGGGGCCCAGGGCAGCCTGGTCTAGTATTAAATGTGGAGGTTGCTGGTCCTGTCTTACCTTGAGTAATCTCATGATTACTCTTGGATTGCCTAGAAGATAGTTTATAAAGGAAGGAATTGGCGGTTGGATAAAATAATGAAAAGGTGAAGGAGTAAAAGATGTGATTTAAATATAGATGAATAAATACATAAACAAGGTCAGTATGCTGTGTCTTAGTAGAATGGATAGACTTATTTCTTCATATTCTAGATTATTAGAGCAAAAGTCAAGTAAAATCACTTTAAAATTAATATTACGAACAGGTTGGAATATTGAAGGAGATTGTTACTTGCTCTGAATCTCTTAAATTTATTTCCTATTTAACAATTAAAATCAAGTATTTCATTATTAATATTGGTAGTTGCAAATCACCATGTCTTAATTATGCAAGGAATTTAATGGATCAGGTGATTACAAAACTGACATAGAAGGTAAAAAATAAACTGTCACTTAAAATTGTTTGCGTGTTGAATAGGTGGATCTTGTCCAAGGGATTATATTAAAAATAATTAAGTAAAAATGGCTTTTAAATGTTACTTTGACACCTGTTTCCTGCTTTGAAAGCTTCCCACCTACACATTTCATGCATTTCCAGTCTACTTAGTCATGTTATAAGTACATATTTAGTATGTATTATATGCACCATATGTAGGATAAGTGATACAAGTATGCTTCACAGGGTGCAGCGGATTCATTACTTTAGAGGGTATGTGCATGGTTTTATGTAGGTGTCAGTATGAGTCAGCCCAGGAATATTAGAAGATAGTGCTGTGGTAGAAGCAGTGCTCTGTTCTCCATGCGTGCCTCCTCCAAGCAGCAGTAAAATGTTGCTGAAGAAAGACACTTCTGGAAATGGTTAAGTCTGGCACTTCTCATCTCTACCTCTTTTGAAAGCCATCTCTACCTTAAGGAAAATTCTATTTTTTCTTGTACAACCTTGTGACTTGGAGCTTTCCAACGACTGCTTTTCCGCTGCATGAGTGAGAATACCGAAGGCTCTACTCTGTCCCTGAAAGCCATGACCAAGTGCCATGTAATGTCTGTTAATATTTATGAAAAAAAAAAAAAAAGTATTCCACAGTCACAGCTTTTCAAAGACCTAAGAGGAAGCTATGAATCTACAAGTACAGGTAGCTATTTCATAAGTGTACAACAGTAAAAGTTAATTATGTGTTTGGAAATTCTGGCCCCTGAAATTCTTCCATTCAGGGGACTTTCCTGAAGTTTTCAGTGTTGATAATGAAGCTGTCAAGGACAGTTTCTTTTCTTGGCTGCCTGTTTTGATTTGAGAATGACACATGGAAGAGATGAGTGGGAGATGGTGATCTTGTTTCCTAAGGAAAAGCTGTTCATGGATTCATGTATCTGAGGTGACACCTGATTTATTTCCCCTCCATCAGAGGAGACTTCACTGAACCAAGTGCAAAGGGAGTTGGAAGTGATGAAAGGAATGCATCATTACATATTTGCTTTCCAAGGAAGATAGATAAAGAAAATGTTTTCTCAGCTACCACACAAAACGTTCCCAGTGCCTTTGCAAGAATTGATCTGTCCTTTGAAGCCTTGTACAGTCTGAACTGACAAGATTTCAGTCTCCAATAAGGAGATGAGGGAACTGGTCTTCAGACAGTAATGACAGCCCTCTAGCGCTATATGTCCCGACTGTCAGAGCCAGTACTGAACTACTGATGTTATCTTTGAACAGAAATGTAGCAGGAACATTAAAGCATTGACAGAGACACACTAATTTGAAGTGAATGAGTGCATCTGTGTTTTAGAGCTGCATATTTCTTAATTGAGTTTAATTTCCTGTAGAATGATGGAAGAAGGTTAAGTACATTATGACTGAACATCTAGGAAATGAGGAGGAACAAGTAACTACTTGTAATGAAGAGTGCCTTAAAGACACTGAAGGAATACTGAAGCACTACAAAGACTATGTACAAGTGAAAGTTGCCCCTCCAAAAGCAAGAGGCCTGTGCAATTGTATATGTGGATTCTGATACTCTCCATGTGTTTCAAACAGCAGAAATGGAAGTCCAGAGTTCAGGAAAGTGTGTATGTGCAATGTGGTAGACAGCAAGTACTGAAAATACAGAATATTAACAAATATATTGCAATCTATTTATTTCCTAGTAGGTTTCTTTATCTTCCTGGATGCTTTTCTCAGGAATTACGATAAGGATCGTATCACTGGCAATCTTGTGAGTCTTAGATCCATGGTCTTTAAGAATTTTCTCTGCTCCATTTTTAAAATGTATGAGACATAAATAAATACAATAGTTATCAGTTGCTGATGTGCTTACTTGGTTCCATTCTGTCTAACAAAACCTTCAGACCAGCATTAATGTCCTTTATCCATTAGCAACATGCTGAGGACTAAGTGAAACTGGAGCTAGATTGGTTCCATTTCAAGAGGCTTTGGGTTGAGACCTCAAAATCACAGTGTGTGAGGCGTACAACATCAGTATGAAAATTCTAGTATGTTATATCAAAGATTATTTTGAACGTACTCATATTTTAAACACCAAAATGATGTGTATGATGTTGTTTGCATAAAAAAACATAAGCATTAAAATGAATTCCAGTCTAGGAATAATTACCAGAACATGAAATTTTTCCATCAACAGGTTTGTATTCAATTAAGTAAATACAGAAATTCTGTCATGAATCAGTACTTATATTTTATTTTTATTGTATTAAACAGTCACAGTCATGACATATGCTGATCAATTACTGTAAAAGGCTTTTTCAAATAATGTTCACTTGTCCCTTGAAGTAAAAGAGCCAACCAACCACAGGAGCTGCCCTGATCATATCAGTAGAAGAACTTAGTCACTTGTTTTCTGACTATTTTGTATTTGTACTGACATCAAGTTCTTTAATTTGGACAGCATGCTCAGAGAGGTTGTGGAGCCTCCTTTGTAGGTATTCAGGACCATGCTGGACGCTTTTCTGTGCAACATGCTGTAGGGAACCTGTATTAGCAGGGGAGTTGAACTAGGTGATCTCCAGAGGTCCCCTCCAGTCCAAGGAAAGCAGGTTCCATCCCTCTTTGAATCCTGTAAGAAAAACAGTCTCAGCCCTATTTGGGAGGAACAAAAACATGGTCTCATCTCTTTTATTTTTTTTTAAAGGATGAACTGGAAAAACTACTTATCTGCAATAATCCTATATATTTTTGCGCCTCAATATTTTGTAGATTGTACATACTCTTACTAGTCATGGATTTTTTGAGGATATTGTGTACAGTAATCAACAGCAGATCGTATGTAGCGTGAACCTAATTGGTTTTCCCATCATGTAATCTTATACTGCAAATGTATATCTTCCTTGTAATCCATCATTCTGCCTACATCTGTTTTGTCACTGCTTGTGTTCAAGGCCTTCTCATGCATCACTTGATCTTTACTGATAATTATTTCCTTAATATTTTTTTCTGACATAATGTCTAGCATTAATTTTTAACTCTTTATACACATTAGGGCCATAATTCACTATCGATTGAGCCATGTCAGCATCTTTTGTTTACTGTATTTTTGTGGTTGTCCTTAAGAGTGATAATGCATCAGATCTAGTACCATCAAGTGAAAATGAATTTCAGAATTAAATAGTGTTATATGGCTTAGTACAATCTTGAAATTGCCATATATTTTCACAATATATGTAATAAAGTCCTCGTTGCTGCAGTACTTGTATAATTTTTTTTTCTTTCAATTCATGTAATTTTCATCTAGATACATTGATTTAGATAGGAACCTAGTATATTCCTTCAGGGTCATGTGGCTAATTCCTTTCCTTTAACAATACAACTGGAATTATAAGCCACTTTACATGCAAGCAGGTATCAGTGAATAATTAAATTCATCTATACATGAATTGAGTATGTTCCTTCAGGGTTTTGCAGTTCAAATTTTTCTCCCATTTAACAAAACAACTGGAATGACAAAATACTGTACATTCAGGCAGATATCAGTAAGTAATTGAGGGCTTTTCTTTCTGCTACACTGTTTTTTTTTTTTTTTTGTCTCGATATTTATGCATTCCTCCAAATCTTGCAGTATGTACTTAAGTCACTTGTTTCTGGCTTCTAGGTACAATATACTTTAGTTACTTAAAACAGCATTTCCAAGGTCAGGGTCTGAACAGCTTTGTGACTAACATTACCAGACAAGGCCAATAGAATAAATGGTGCACTGAATGTGTAATTGAGTATCAAGCCAAATTAGAATCTAATTGCTGATGAAATTATGAA
>PPHD01026198.1:0-11538 GCA_002909625.1 Bambusicola thoracicus
AGAAAAAAGAAGACAACAAAACCATAAAGCTAGCGGATTGGACACATATGCTTTAGAGGATGATAGGAATCCTCTGATGCCAGATTTTTACAATGAAATGGCTTCCCACCTTACCTCCAGTAAGCGCTTCTAGACATTCAAAGGGAGGAGACAAAGGATGATTCATGTACCATGCACACAAATGCAGACCTCAGACATATGGAAATTCTCATGCTCAGTTTACACATGACCTGTTGTAGAGTAAGAAGAAAGAAAAGTAAAACAACTTCCCATCTTCTTGTATCTTCATTGGTATCAGTTCTGAACTGGGTTCTCCAAGCCTGTCTTCTGTCTCATTTTAATACCTGATTCAGTTTCTACTGAAGCCAATGGAGACAATCCCACTGAGCTTGATGGAATGTAGATCAAGCTCACACGCTACCATAAATCAAAAGTGCAAGGCTTATTTATTGCTGTTGTGAGCACCATGGCAAAAGGCTGTGTCAGCAGACCTGCTAAAACCTAACACATTACATGGCTTATAAATTTACCATAGAGCTTGACTGGAGACTAAAGCTTGGCAACAAAGCACATGTCTTTGTTGTGCACTCAATTTTCCTTTGTTTTTGCAAGATATGAAAAATTTTGTTGAGAGTATTAAAATAAACAGTGGGTTTTGGTGAGTTCTTTTATTTTTACATTGCCATATTTCTATGTCTATGAATCTGAACTAAATGAAGATTTTAACCTGGCAGATCTGTACCACTTTATATTCTTCAGAAGTCTAAAGAGAAATGAGATGACTGCAAGAAAACTTACCTGCTTAAAGGCTCTATTTTAGAGCCTCAATAAAAGCTTGTGAGACCAGTTGGCATGAAGTTATGGGAAAAAAAATCTTCCTATGTCCTCAGTACTGCTTATATGTTTGTGTATGTGAATCCATTTGCCACACTGTATATTCTAGTGCGTTTTCCACCAAAATGTTATTATGACCTGGCAAGCTATGTCTAAGATGTTTCAGCTGTGGAAAAAAACTGTATAATTATCCATGAGCACACACTCTGATCAGACATTCAGGAACACAAATGGCAATCTGTTAGTGAATTGTTTTAATACTCACTTTCATTTTTAGAGAAGGTGCTTTATTCCTTTCTCTCCTAACATTTCAGTGTATCTCAGTCTGAGACAAAATGCTGACAAGATTTGGTTATTTTTCTTTTTGAGGTCCTCTGTGTAAGATATTCTCATTTTTGTTTTGTTTCTTCAACAGAGACTTGTGTCTCATACAGTAAATTATCGGGCAACATGTGGAGAAAGGTAAAACAAGTCTTCAACACAGGCTTATATAAAATAAGCTTGGTTTTATGCATTTTTTCCATGCAATATTTTATGCATTTAGCACTTCACAACAAATTCAGCTGCCTTTCAGGCAGATGCCACCTGATTAGAAGGTTCCCTGTCCTTGAGGCAACAAAGGGAAACACTGCTCACAAGGGAAGCACAAGTCCCCATCAGATTTCTCCTATGTGCTGGGCATTTCTTTTGTAAAGTCTCCTTATGAATGTGGCATGTTCTCCTCTTTTTGGCTAACCAGGCATGGTGCCTGCCAAATGGCAGGAGAAAAAGAGCAATTGCTTTTCCTAGTGCTCTCTCTCCCTCCCCACACCATTTTTTCTGATGAGGCACTCCACAGGGGAAACAGTCTTTCCTCTCTCCAATACAAAGACTGTTCTCATTATCCCATTTTATTCTGACCATGTAATAGGATGAAGAAGGGACTATTTAGTTCTTCCTTCTTTGCATGCCCAGGGTGCTGGCCCTCAACCCATTTCTGCTTAAAGTTATTTTCACGTAAATTGAAATGTAGTTGATCATCCATCTAAACACAAGCCAGACTTGCTGAAGGCCATAAGAGGTCAGTTTTTTCCTGGCAGCTAAAACCAAAACAATAGTAAAAACTCAGCTAGCACTGAATCTCTTCTCTGGTCACTATAAATACTATGGGAAAGAACACTTGCACCAGCAAAAACAAATGCTAAAAAATGCAGCCTGCTGCATAACAGTAATGTCTGCTTTCAGTTTTCACCATGCAGTCACCTGAAAACACAGGTATACAAGCTAGACAGAAGATGTGTCCTTTACCATTGCAAAGCATGCAACATGCTTCAGAGAATGTCAGTTTCCCTATGAATGTCCCTAAGAATGTTTCTCATGGCAACGCATTCCTATTCTCTGTCTTATCCATTTCCAAAGGTCTTTGTTCCCTTCTCCTCCTTTTTTTTGCCCTTTACCTTGAATGAAATTCAGTTTGTTTCTTTTGTTTATTCTTTTTTCCTGAAGATAGTTGGGTGCACTTGCTTCATTCTGACATTTAGAATCAAATGGTGAATACTGACATTATTATTACCAAAAATAACGGAGTGAGGAGCTCTCCACTTGCTGTCTACCTTTTGTGTTTCTGTCTCTTCTTGTGCTATTCAATTAAAAATTACCATTATGAATATGAATGTCATTATTCCTTTGTAAGGCGATGATTGTTGTATCTATTTTTCATCTGTACTGACCTTGTCCTTTATATGTGACAGGGATTTCATTCATATACAATCCCACTGAGATACAAAAGTGGTCCATGAAATTAGGTCCTGGAAAAAAAAAAGAAAAAGTACTGTGACCTAGATGTTTACAAAAAGCAGTTTAGTATGAAGGTTTTCTTGAGATTTTGTTTGTTTTCTTTTAATTACTGCAACATAATGATCAGACAGACAAAATTATAACTCCCTCCCGAAAATCCGGGGAAAAAGAACTTGTGAAAAAAATGTTATTTGCATCAGTGGTTCAGACTTCCTCACTGTTCACAATTTCTTCTGATCTGCAGACTGTAAAGATCTACTTGTCACTGTCAGGAGCGCGCTATGTGCTAACTCAGTCTTCATGTCAACAGAAAACTCACCTGTAAGAACAGAAAATCTCTTTTTTCCTCAGTCATCTCCATGTTATGACTTTTGCAGTTTCTTCAGTGATCTGTTTTTCTTTTCTCTTCTGCATCTCTGACTTGCTACAAACAATGCAAATTATAAAAGGCCAGAATTTTGCTTCCTAAACCTTTTTAATATCTTGACAACCAGAATAAACAAGAATGATACTTCTGGGGCTTTGAATATACAAATTCATTCACAAATTTACAGTGAAAGATTTTCTCAGTTCTCATTATCACTGAACTGTGCAGACATAAGTCCACCTCCTAATCTATAACCTAGATTTGCCAGCTAGACAAAGCATGAACCAAGTTTACTGCAATTTTAGCAAGCCTGAAAAGAGGGCAAGGTTTTCTCCAAGCTATTTTTATTTTGAGATGGAATTGCCTTGCTGGATGTAGAAGGTTTTAAATAGTAATCTAATATCAACTCATCTTTCAAAATGGATGAGAAAATAACTTCAGTTAGTGGAGACTGCAATTAACGTAGTAATCTACATAAATATAATCCAGTCTCATTTTATGTTTGCATCGGCTAGAGTAGAAGCTGAGTCTGGAAGAAAATAAAATATGGCCTTCTCTGCACTCATGACTCTCATGACTCATCAGCCTTCTGCTATTGGTTATTTTAAATGCTATCTTTACAGATTTCCAGGGAAAATTTGGGGGGGAAAAGAAAAGACAGAATGAAAACAAAAAATGAAAACTATAAATGCCTAGAGAGATGTTTAGTCCTTTTTGCTTGGGTGTTTTTCATCTCACAAGTCACCTAGCAGTTTTTCATATAAGAAATGACACAAATTCCACTATTCCACTCTGGGATGGATAGTGTGTTGAACTTCTTCCATTCACCAAATGATGCAGTTACATGTCATAAAAGTATTTTTAAGCTGTATATATGTTTGCATTCATAATGGTGCAGAGAATTAACACACTTTTAGATGCTAATCAGTTATGCAGCTATTAGTCCTTCCTGGAATCTCAAGAAGGCTCTGTTACGTGGGTGGAAGAACTACACTTCTGTCTAGATACAAGTCAGGAAATACCAAAGAAAATGCTTCTGGGACAACTATAACTGAGTGAGAAGACATCCAGAGCATACTATGGATGCCAGGTATGTTGTTTTCAAAATCTACTTTGATCATTTTTAACATTCAAAAACACCGAACCTATTCATTAAATGCCTTCAGTATGAAAAACCTGAGCTCAAATGCTCCACAGTCTTTTACTGCCTGGATCTGGTTGATTTTATCTATTTATTTGTCTGTTTGTTTGTTTAGGATAGCCTAGATTTCTCTCTTACTTGTTAAATATGCAAGCTTTTTTTTTCAAAAAATAAACAAAAGTGAAACAATCTTCAAAGAGACAACAAGCCTGAAAGACACAGCTTTCAAAAGACAGATCTTCTGGAGTAATATAAATGGTTTATAATGGGAGATTAGAAATCAAGTAATTATGTAAACCTATATACAATACCAGCATAGATGTTCCTTCTACATTATGGAATGTAGGCAGGTAGCAGGCAGCTCCACAATAAACATTATATACATGAACTAATGGTGTGCCTATAGACACTGTATATAATTGGGTATTGGGAGTACACTCATAGATAGCATTACTCATCCACCAGTTGTAGCAGGTTTACGAAGTTCAGTGTTCATATGCACTCTTTAGTTAATACGAAAGTTTTATGAACTTTAAAAGCCTTTTTAACACTTCTAATCTCTGCTTTTAGCATGTAAATGTGATACAACTGCATATTGCGCATCCATTTTTACCATGACTGCATCTATACCAAGAAATTAAACAGCCCCAGTGAATTGGCTAGGCAATGAAATTCAATCCTACGTACTGTTCAATTGCTTGAACAGCCCCTGGCACTGTGTTTGCATGAGCCAAGTCATACTTCTCCAGAAAGATTTTGGGAACAACTGTGTTAGTGTAAGCCTGGAACAATTTCCAGGAGGCAGTCTGGCCGTTGCTAGGTGTGCTGAATGTACTAGTAGAAATGTAAGCCATGAGGATGCTCTGCTATGCAGTGTTAGGAACTCAGATCTGACTTTTCAGAAAACATTTCTTCTTTAAAAGTAAAAGCAAAAATAGTCACTGTTGCTGACAGAAATAAAATTCAGCTATTGGTGACACTTGCATATCCAAAAATAATCATTAAGAACAATTGAAGTTATCCATTCAACACATTACAGTAGAAAGGAATTTGTTTTATTTTGGCTACAGAGTGAAGGATAACTCAACAAATATTACTGTTAAAATAGCACAGAAATACTAAAGTAATTCTGATAGCTAAAATGTCTATGTTTTAATCTATTTTTGTAAATTTAAATCAAGAGTTCATTTGAAGCTAACAAGGTTACTCAGCTGTGAAAGCCACATGTGAGGATTTAGATTGTTTGGCTACATTATTTGTTTAATAAAAGAGGTCTACAAGTCAACACAAGTATTCAGCCACTTCTTCTGCGCTATTTATTTGATGTCTCTGCTCTCAATGGCTCAAACCAGCTCTTCACAACAATGACTGGGCATGGATTTCAGCTGCACTGAGTTCTAACACTGTGCCTGGAAATGTGTGTGGACAAGACTGCCCCAGGTTCATCTTCTTTGCCTGACATCATCTTCTAGCACTGCTGGGCCTTGTGTCTTCTTAGGTGCTCTCACACATTCCAAAGCTGGATCACTTACTCTTGGTTTCACACTTATAAAAACACTATTCCAGTGGGGTGTTGAATAACCCTTACATTATTTTAGTGTCTTTGAATAAAACCTCATCCTTAACAACAAAGGATAATAACAGTATCTCATGTCAAAAGGGCAAAAGGAATCCAAGGAATAAGACATGCATTGAAGATGTGACCATTCTTTGTGGGAGGAATAATCCTAAGCATTAGGACAGTGTGACCATCCACTGCAGCTAGCCATGGGCCTATGGACTAGAGCTCTGTAACTCACTGACTTGGACAGTTCAGCCAGAAGAACACTTAATATATTAGCACATGGGCATGTGAAATATGCCTCATTACAGACTGAGAGCAAGAGAAATTAGGAATAGATAATTAAACAAAAAAAGGTTAATAAAAATGGAAGCGATATATGGAGGAGGGGTACTTTTTACAGCAGTTATGGTGGAAGGAAACAGATTGCAAAGTGAAGAAAGATACAAATCACGATTAAGAAAGGGAGTCATGGAAAGGAAAAGGGATTATGAATTCCTGACCAAGAGAAGATTTTACTAATTTGTTTTTAAGAATTCTGATGAGATTGAGATAAAGATGTATACATATATTTCACTGCATTGTTTAGACTGACACATTTCTTGTAGTAGCTTGACAAAAGACGCAGTTAAAGTTAGATTTTAGGATCTTTGCATGTCTTGTGACTGCAACTGCTGTCACATGATCCTTGACCTTACAGGTATGGGAATGGGTGGATTTAAGCAACTTGCAAAGCACTCACTCAAAACTATTGTTGTGATCTAGGGCAACTGTGCTGTGGAATCCCATTTATGTGAAAAGCTAAAAAAAACAACAAAACAAAGAGTACCAGAACATGTGCCAGAGAGACTAATGGATCAGAGAGAGCTACAGCCAAAGGAGGCTTCAAAGCACATGATTCAAAAGCAATAGAGGCAGAGAATTAGCATAAGTGTATCCTGTGAGTAGTACTCCTACTAGGAATTTTAAAAAGAAAAGCTAAATGTTTGTTATTAAGTCCTATTATTCATTATAAGAGCCTTGAAAGATTGCAAATACTTATAACTTACAGATAAAGCAGCGTGGAAAGAACGTATTAATATTCTTTTTAATTTAATGAACAAATGAAGCTAGAAGCTAGAACAATTTTAGATTAATAGCTTTGTGCAGTGAAGTTCTTGAGACTCATATAGAAAGAGATAACTTTCACTTTCTATGTAGATCAAATACCAGATACAGCAGAAATAAACTCCTGAAAATTTTGTAAAGCATCTTTATGCATTCTTAGGAATGCAAATATCTTGAATAGTTGATGCCTATTAAACATAAAAAGTCCAGCACCAACAAGAGTATATAAAAGTGACTGTCTCTCATCTTCATCAGAGGGATGTCAATAAATTCAGACAGAAATAAGCAATGCAAAGGGCATGTATGTTTCTGCACAATTGCCTTTGAGTAGAAACCAGTGCAAAAGACACACCTTCTCAATGCCTTCAAAAGCTACCTTTGCCCACATACATTCAGAATTTACCAGAAAACACCAGAATATTTCCCACTGATTATTGCCAGCTATACTAATGCAATTACAATAGCTTGAATTCTTTGGTACTTTCCAAGGGCCTATTTATATAGCAGTCTATTACTAAACTCTGACAACAGCAGCCCAAATTATGATGCACTTACTCACTCTGGAGAGTACTTTGCACCATGAACAGTCTCACTTTGAATAAGGCATTCACAATCCGGCCCATCACCCTTTAATTATAGATGTTTCAGAGAAGAGTGAGCATCAGGGTTTACTGCACTATTTATAAAACAAGCTCACAGCCAAACATTGCAGGGCTTCTACTGCTTCAAAAAGAAACCTGCTTTCCTTCCTTTCATGAGATCTTCCAGTGCATACTTTCAGTTCATTTGAATGCATCGAGAACATCACTGTAGTGAAAGAAGTATCCACAGACAAGACATAATCTTACTCTTGGAAAAATATAGTTTATTCAAACAACCAATTCACGTGTCTGTTTTGGAAATTAAATAAAATGTATTTATTAATATTAGCAAGTAAGCATATCGCAATCACATCATGTCATTCTAATGGAAAGCATCTATCTGGCAAAATGTAGGAATAAGCACTTTATCTCTGTCCTTCCACAAATGTCATGCAAGGGCTTTCCTTTGAAGTCTCTACAACTACACACTGACTGAAGTGGGATACCAGCCTGAAAGAAGCCGTGCCTGGGTTCAGTAACATGGGTGGTATTTTCTCCCGTAAGAACTATTTTCAGCTTTTGCCTGCCAAACATTCTTCACCATGAAAGTTCTTGCTCTCTTGATGGCCCTTTTCACTCCGGCTTATGAGTGTTTCACTATCTAAAATGTACCCCTTATCTTGCTTTAGCTTTAAAATAGCCTATCAGGCTGAAAATGATTACATCCTGCCTAGCAGGGAAGACGCAGTGTGCTTGTCAGTCCGTCCTAAGGTTTGTGTGACACACCTCTCCTAACCATCACCTTCCTCCCCCACTCCCAGTGGAGGTCACTCGCAGAGGCAAAAGCCACTTCTGCTGCAGCACAGCCTTAGCAGTTATCTCCAAATAGAATAACTTATCTTTGCTAGAGGAATTTTTGCTGGTGCAATTGCTTTTATACATGAGTATTTGACACTACAGCCACGTCAGTAAAAGACTTTTTCCCATGCTTCTAACCAATAGTTAAGCTGTCAAAACTTCTAAGCATACGAACAACAATGTCAGAGAGACTTGCCCATGGACGTAAAGAAAGGGCATGACAAAACAGAGGACTGTTTCTTTGGGTACAAAAGATGCTTTCTTTGTGTTCCAAAGCAAAGCTCTGGATCAGCTCAGTGGTTGCTGTCAGCCTTTATCAGATGCTGCTGACAGCTTCTTGAGAGATGTGAGGGTTTCTTGGAGAAACTACTGGGAGGGCAGGAGAGAATCACACTTGAATGCAATATGTTCCCACTACCTATAAGGACAGGTGCATGGAAAAAAATCTCTTTCCTGTCGTCCCAAGGTTTCACCTTACATGGAAGCAGTTCTTTGCTCCAGGTGCTCACTGTGAAGCAGAGCAAACTGCTCTACAAGGTCACAATATAGGGATAAGAGACCTTGCAATTAATGGTAAATATCTATTTGCGTCAAAGACGAGTGTCCCAGACCCACTGCAATGCTTTCTGTCCTCTATACATAAGAACACATTGCACTGTAGTATGAAGCGGAGTTCAAAAGCCTAAGTAAGGTGCTGAATGAGTATCAGCCTTGTGTCATCTAAACAAAATATTACGCACAGGGGCTTAAAGGAATGTAGGTCATCTGACTCAGACGCTCAGTTCACTGCATCCATCATAAATGCTGCCTTTTAAACCTACCCTGTTTGGGAGAACAGTTTAAAGTGTGTAACAGAAATGACTCGATTTCTAATAATAGTCAATTAGAAGTCCTCTGTAATTGTATTTGGAAATGCAGTGTAAGTGCTTCTGCTGGAAAAAGTTAATTTGTCTTAATTTTCCTATGATTTCTAAAAATAGATTAGAATTAAATGTCATGTACCTTTGGAATGTGTATGTTTGGTAACTAACAAACTCACTTTGTCACTGTTTATGATCTCAGAATTCTTTCCATGGAAACTATTATAAGGTCACTATTATCATCAAGCAGCAATGAATGCTGTTCATATTTTAGAGAGTTATTAGGGAAAGGACAATCCTAAGGCCTTCAAATTCATTTGTTCATCAGGAAAGGAATGTATGATACTTCTTCTGTGAATATATGGGCATATGTATGTAGATAGCCATTTCTGATTTGAAGATTCAAAATCATATATACTATCATATGTGGGAAGCTTGCTGTCAGTCAGATAAAGCTTCTTAGGTTCCTAAACTATATCTTCATGGAGGGCACACATTTACATGAAGATAAAATCTATCAGGTACTATATGGTCTCTGTTTCCATTAGCACATTCTAGGAGCATCCATCACTTTGCAGAACTGCAAAGTGTTCACTGTTCATTGAAAGCCAGATACCAAACTGTCCCATCTCAGACTACGTAAAGGTTTTGAAGTGAGTATAGCTGCGCTTTACTCCCACTGAATAATTTCATTCCACTGCCAGACTGGCATATAGGAGTCCTCAAATAAAAATGCAACTCAGGACTCGTTTACTAATGTAATAAGCCATAGTAGGGAAAAAAAATACATGAATAAAAAAACCCCCTCTGATATTTACTCAAAATCAAATAGAAGAAAATATACTTTTTTTATTTTTCTTTTCAGTATTTCAATGCGTAAGAGACTCTTTCTTATTTCAACATCTCTCTTAGCACTTATAGTACCATTACAGGAGACTTCATGGCATAAGACTTCACCAATGTACTGGAAATGATTAAGCTTGTGAGAATTATTTAAAAAGCCTTATTGCATATGCATGATTATATGTATAATTCAACTAATGAGTCTTACTTAGACTCTCTCTGAAGAATTGCCATTGATTGATAGGAGTAGCTTTGGAAGTAAGTGAAGGAGAGAACACTGTCAATAGAGAACTCTATTGACATATATGCACACAGATATATATCACAGTCAGCAGAAGAAGATGGCTTTCATCAGTAAAGACATTTCTTCACACTCTTCTACCATTAATCTGCTGGCAGGTTTTCACATTAGTTCAAACTCTTCCCTAGCATTTGAGATGTAATTAAAATCAGGAAGCAAACTGAGAATTTCAAGATTGGTATTAAAATGTAAAAATATAAACACAGGGACTGATTTGTGATGACAAGATAAACACAGACATTTAGAATTGTTTTATTTGAAGTAGAAATAGAAAATAATGGATCAACAAAAGTGCCTAAAACTTTGATTTGTTAATCTAATAGATAAAGATATAGATGTAAGTACCTGCAGCTGCTAGCTGATAGACTCCAGGCAATATTAGTTGGCAAAGTGAAAGGTTTGTAAGTAGATATGTAATAACATTCACCCTAGGGTGCCAGAATACTTCAGCAAATTATAACAGAGTGTGCATAATCTCTCGTTTTTTCTTCCTGCCCTTCCCTTTTTCTTTACCCAAGTAGATTTCTCTAGTCTGACCAAACTTGTCTAATGTGTGTTTTCTGATGGCTTATTTCTAAATAAGTCTATCCTTTTATTAATTTCCTTTGCTAAGCTTCAGGGGCACACTGATGCTCAGTATACAGCATTTCATATTAAAAATCTTTTTATCTTTGAGGTATGGTTTATTTGACAAAGAGTAACTTCTCTCAATACAATTTGTCCCATTTAATATTTTTTACATACATCACCTTTTGATTAATTTGTATATCTTCTGGGGAAAAAGAAATAATAAATAAATAAATAACCCAACATTTTATGAAGTGTCTCCATTTTCCACAAACATATATCTACAAGAAAGCTTTAAGGAAAATATTTTTACATATCTCTTATGGCAGCAAAGAAGGCTTGTAGGCACCATCATGACCATAGTTGCTGTGTCCTTAATAAAATAATTTTTACCTTTACTTTACTCAGAGACGGTCACCAGTTACATCGGCTTCCAAACTTTTGAACATAGCAAGAAATTACCTTATTCTCACTGCATTAATTTCAGAATCCATTGCCTGACTTCTATCAGATTTGGTGCAGGGATTAAAATTTTTGAAAGATAAATGTGTTTCTAGAAATCACACTGGAAATTAAGAAGAGGCAATTTGAAGTGTTGTCCTTAATGTGAGTTCAGCTTCATTTCAGACACCTGCATTTAGAAGCTTGCAATAGACACTGTATGATTGTCCAGCAGCCATTGTCTCAACGCTATAGTCAATGACAATTTGAAGTGGTAGTCACTTGTTTAAATATAGGCATC
>PPHD01026199.1:0-11538 GCA_002909625.1 Bambusicola thoracicus
TTGAATGTATTTTTTAACTTCTTTTTCCTGCATTTTTTCTCTGAAACTTATACAAAATACAGAACAAAATTTGAGTTTCTGGAAACTTACCAGTACTGTAAAGATAGATTAAAGAAAAAATCTTAACCAACAAAACAGCACAAATCTACTCTGATTTAAAGAACTAGAAATAGGAAAGGAAGTTGGGAAATGTTTCATTGCCTTATAGTACATGTCTGCTCCCATGAAAGGACTTTGATTTAGTATTTGATACTTACTCTTCAGGCATATTATAGACTTTTTAACAAGGCTAGGGTGATATCACCAGGTTGACCAGAAATATGATGAAATTCCTATTTACAAGAAAAATAGTTGTACCTTGTCTGTGGAGAAAAAAAAAAAATAATGTCTTGACTGATACATCACTGTCAACCTTTTGTGGCATTGTTTGTTCTTCTGTGCATTCTGTGGAAGTTCTTCAGACTCTCTCAGTCCATAAATCACTGATTATTTTGCTGTTTGAAGATGCTGGGGCAACATAATGTTAGCACATTCAAAATCTTTTTATGTAGTGCCAGTAGGATATTTGTTTAGAAGGCACAGATATGCACATACTAATGAATATTTGTTTTCTCACTGAAGAATATGTGCAAAATACATTAAGTACATTGATACCTATTTCATAGAGTTTGTTTGCTCAGTTTTATAAAACACAAGGTGTCACATATGTCTTTGTATACTGAACTTTTGTTAACATAATGTTATAGCATTTTCTTATATAATATGTAGATAAGTGATGGAAATGTTTTATTATATTTGTGGGAGCACTAAAACTATTCAGTTTATCTAGAAAACGAAGAAACAATTGTCAGGAGAATAAGTAAAGGGAACAAAAATATCCCCCAGGGTAGGCTAGTTGACACTGACCCAACAGAATGGACTAGGTGATGGGTTTAAATCCCTCCCAGCAATAAATCTTATAAAAGGAGAAAGCGACAGAAGCCAAGGAAACCAAGAAGTTAAAAAATAAGTAAATAAAAATCATGGAAAAAGGAAAGGTGATCCAGGAGTTCAGTATGTAACAGTGAATTATCGATCCTACAACTCAAATAATAAAGACATCTTGTTTTCAGGTTGTTTGAGTCTTTCAAGTAAGCCTTTTATGCAGCCTTTTTGAAGAATGTTTATAGTTAGCTGGCAAAACGCTGAAGGCCTACGCTTTATGTCAGGAGTATGAAGGACTACAGCATTGCAGAATGATGCTAACAATGAAATATGTGGTTGTTTTTTTGTTGTTGTTGTTGTCATTGGGTTGTTGGTTTTTTTTTTAGTTTTTGTCCTGTAGAGACATACAGGTTTCAGAAGATATTTAGCCAAGAATGCTTAGATGTTTACTAGGGTGTTGAAAAATCCTTATGCTCCTCACTTGCTTCAAAATCATGTACAGTTGCCGATATGCATTCTCACCATCAAACTCTTGGACTGTGAACCATCTTTACATACTTCAGCAGTGCCAGTGGAGATCACTATCCTTACCTTAATCTGAGGACCGTCCCATAATACTGAAGAACTTTTGACATGACAATCATCTAATGCTTCTGAAATATGTGACAGAGTGGCAGAGACTGTAAGCTTTTAAAAATAGTACCTTTGATTTTAATTCTGTGAGCATCGTGTGCATCAGGATGTCCTGCATTACTTAATGACTTTGAAGAACTAGAAAAAAGAAGTGCAGGTTCCTTCAGCATGTCCTACCTCTTTCTTTAAGCTTTTATGCTAAAGGCTGAGCAACACTCCATGCATACAGTTTTGGCTCTTGCCTAAGGTAAGAGTCTTTCTATACAAGTGCCCTTATATGTCAAGACCTTTTAAACATGTTGGATCCTACAATTTGTTCCCCTCTGCTTATTCCCCTCATCAACAGTTTCTTTTCTGCTTAAGTCAAATTAAGATAGTGGTTTTTCTTGAGCTCTCTTGTCATCCATTTTTATGATGTTCTCCACCCATGACAACTTTAGTAACAACTTATTTGAAAGATTTGTTTCAAGACTTCACCAAAAATGAGTATCCTTTGAAAGCACTAACCACTGAAAGGAGGTGCCATATCTACAACTTGCCATATCGGAATATCAGAATGCCATATCTACAGCTTGCACAGTGTGTTCATGGGGAAATTGTTTATATGCATAAAGCTGAGCACACCAGACTTTGCTAACGTTGAAAGCCAAACTCCTAGTGCTTGTGCATGATAGCAATCAAGCTGTTCAAATACAGTTTCTTCATCAGGATTCAGACATCATTTCCCTGGTGTGGATTGGCTTACAGAGTGTATAACATAATACCTTTTGGAGTGAAACATTCAGTCCAAAATTTGAGGATTTTTTTAACCTCCTTATCTCTTTATGAATTAGGTATTCACATTACTTTCAATGAAATGAAGTGCTTGTATCAGATTCTGAATGCCCCTTGACTGTTTGGGCACCAGGCTGTGCCTGCTAGAGGCTGGATCAAGCTACTGTGGAGCAGGTCTCGTGGGTCCAGGAGTTTTGCTTTTTGGAACCACAGAAAGTGTCCCTGAGCTACTCAGTGTACAGAATAAGCATCATTTATCTTTTAGCATGCTGTAGTGTATTTTTCTGGCATATCTGGCACCTCTGCTTGCTGAGGGGGAGAAAGCACAACAGAACAAGATGCTGGCTGTCCTCCTCCACCCTCCTGAGTGGTACACTTGAAAATGGAGCAGTGCAGAGACTATGAGATAAAAAAAAAACATGACTGTCATCCCGATCCACTCTGCTTTCTCGTGTCCCTTTTTGTAATCTGAGTTTAATTCTGTTTGCCTGGAGAACTGTCATGCTCTATGATTGCATAGTGTACTGTCCTGGAATAATTTAATTTTGGACATCCACCACTGTGAGTGCCCAGTGTCCTGTGTCATTACATGGCTTGTTCACGTGAAAGGCTTGTCTTCCTAACCCTGCTTTGTGGTTTCACAACTCAGGGAATCTAGTACAAGCATTATTTTATTGTTCCAGAATCACATTTTCGTACAAAAGCACAGGTATTTTTCACAGTTTCTTTGATTTCTCCGAAGTTAACAGACTTGATCACATTAACGGTTAGCTACTGGCCACGTTATACTCAGAATAAATTTCCATACAGTAATTCTATTACACTGACAGACCTTGATATTGCAGAATTGGTTTGCTGAAATGGGTAGGGTAAGGTGTCAGAGGTATCTGTAAATGTGAGTTTTCATTTCTAGACTTTTCATTGTATTTTCAGTGAGATATTTATGGCTTTAAGTAAGTAATGTTTTATACACAGAAGAAATAGTTAATTTGCTTAGATGACTCAAGTATTAAATGAATTTTTCACCTGCCTTCATTTCCTGGGAAATATAATTTCTGTTAAAAGAGTTCTGATACTGCACTGAAATCTTACTGTTGTGTACAACACAATCCACATGATGTTATTCTTTTAATTATTACCAGCAAGAACATTTGAAGAAATGAAATATAGCATTGTAAACTTCTTGCACTGACCTTACTAAACATCAAACTTAAATACTTCAAGAAACAAAATTGGTATAGCACTGAAGAAAATAAGGGACAAAAATGTATTTCAACTGTGTATGACTCCTTTCTACTATTAGGGAAGATTGGGATTCCATTTGCACAGCTATATAGGGGAAATATTTTATATGCTGTTTTTCAATCACAGAAAGCAAAATTCCTTGATCCTACTGTGTCATATCTTTGGGCTTCATATTGAGTTTCCTGTGCAGCTATTTCACATGAGAAATTAAGGAAAACAAAATTGACAAAGCCAGGGGTCAGACTGTGTAAAACCCTGTCTGTAAGAGAATTTCTGAAAGCAGCCCCAACTGGGAGTGTGGCTCCGTGCAAACCAGGATGCTCACAGGCACTTGAGGGGATCACCTGAGATAAGCCTGATAGAAACAATTTTGCTGGACAATATCTAAGTCATCTGGTTTTGATGAGACAACTGTTGGAAGGTTCTGTCAGATTGTAGAGAATTTTCTGAGGGACTGAAGCATTTGGGAATGGTGTAGCAGAGCCTGTATGTGATTCTCACAGCTGAACGATGCTGACTGAGGAAAAAGAGTTGTGAGGACATCTCCTTCCAACTGTACCTTGTTATTTTGGTCCTTTCCCACTAAATCACTAGTGTGTGTCATTTCAGAGAAAGACTGAAGTGTTTGAATTAATGCAAGACTGTTAAATGCGTGCTGCTAATGTTGTACAGGATTTTATTGACAGAAAGCGTCATTCAAATAAAAGCTGTTTTGTCAAAAATATTAATTCAACAGAAAGTTTTGTCTGACCTATTTAAACTCAGGGCTCTTGAACTGCTTCTGTAACTGAGGCATATGTTGCAGTAGTTCAAAAGTGAAGTCTGAATCTTAGATTTCTATCACGTATTATTCTTGTTATGAATGTACCACATTCATTCCTATCTGTCTCAGTTTGGTAAATTGCTTATCATATCTTAGAATATGGCTATATTATAGACAATAAAGTCTGTAGCAATTCTTCCATGTTACATGATGCTTGTCCCCTTCCTTTTCTTACTGATTTGATAGATCACATAATAACAGCTTTTTAAAAAAGAAGTCTCTGTGTTTTCTGGGCTTAAACTCATGCCTTTGTATGCATAGTTTTTGGAGACACTGTCTGAAAGCATTACACAAAGGATGCATTATTTAGTAGACCAAAGGTCAAAATGTTCATTATTCAGTATGACATAGGTCACTACATTTTGAAATGACTGCATATTTCCTGAATGATGCTAGTTCTGAAATATAAGTTAGGAACTGAGAGCACTCCAGTTAGTTTGGGAAAACACAAAGACTTCAGAAATGCATTGACTCATGATTTGTAGGGTTTAGGCAGTATAAATATATTTATTTTTGCTATGTCTTTGGTAGGAAACTGGAGTTTCTGATTCTGTATCACTGTTCAGCATTATTTTTACATTTAATATGGTCCATGAGGAGTTCTTCTGCAATACGCACGGGCCATATTTTTTATTTACATTGCAGTTCTTAATGACATTTTGATAGGTCCATAATGACTCAGAACTTTTTGTTATACTCTACTTCCTTTTTTATTTCAAAGAGATAAATATAGTTCTCTGATTCCTGCAGTGTGATTTATTTTAGAAATCAACAATCGTAATTCTGATGTGAGTTACAGTCTCGACCCGTCCCTTCCTTTGCCAACACAGAATAGCAAGAAGTGTTTCATTTTTGTTTGTTTGCTTGCTTCTTCTTTGTTTATTTTAGGTATGATCTCCTAGTCATATTAATTTAAGGGTTCTGGGCTTTTCTGACTATCATCAGAAACAGCATGACTCTTTCTTCTGCCATTTTCAAGGCTGGATTTATCCCTTTCAAAATTCTACAAGAATTACACACACACACACACACACACGCGGAGTCTTTTTTAAGGTGCACCAAAAAGGTATTCCACCTTACAGACAATGTACATGTGTAAATGTCATATTTAATAGTTATTTGATATTAATTTTCATCAGTCTTCCATATCTTGAAACACTAAAATGAGAAACAGTAAGCCAGCTATTAACTAATCTAAGTATATTTCCTGAAAAATATATTTATGAAATGAAGTCTCTAAACTTTAATGAGTTATGCTCTTAGGAACACTGTTAATACAGTACCTTTACATTTAAAAATATATTAAAATAGTATGTTTCCTATTTCAGCACATAGCAATAGATTTCTTGAAGCAGTATTTTTATTTTTCCATTAGAAGTCTGGTATGGAGATATGAACAATATTGTTTTCTAAATGTTCAGATGTGTTTACTCAAGACTGCCAAAGACAGTTGACCCTATGCATCCTCCACCTGCTGGGAATAATTATAAATCTGCAGTTGTCCACTAACCATGCAGAAGTGGATTGCCATGTTTCTAGAAGTTACTTTCCATTGTAGTCCATTCCAGTGCCACAAGGGAGGTTAATTAATGGATTGAGTAAGCATCACAGCTTCCCTCCAGTGCATACACAAGAGATTCATTTAAATAGCTGCTGATCTTTTGCTAAGAGCAATCTGAGCCAGTAAATCCCCTCAGCATGGTCTTCTGTAGACATGGCGGTATCTCTCTGGAAGCGCTGCAGTTCTGGGGGTAGTTTTTGTTCAGTATTTCATGGATCCACCTGGCTTTCAGGCTCAGGGCATTTCAAGGGGAGCTAGCTGAAGAGATATGGATCTCATCATCTGTCAGAATTAGCTGGCACAGGGTTACCTTGTGTCGTTATATGCTCAGTCACCAAGATCATGAATGTCACCGGTTTCGATTGGCACTCCCTTCAAGAGTTCAGTCTCTTCTCAGAGGATACTGCTTTGCATGTGTTTGTTTGTTTGTTTGTTTTTTATATTAGATTTCACACACTGTGGTCTGTGGCTCATTCTGGTAAAATCCACAGTGGAGCGCCAGCACTGATAAAGATTATAAACAATTTGAGTGCATTCATGTTGTTATTTCTTAATGTTGAAATATTGGATGTGACTGCTATAGAACTTTAAATGTAGATATTTTTCCTTATCTATTTTTGATGAATGGAGGGAAATGTTATCGGTGTTGCTGATATTGCACCTCTTTCTGGGAAGAATGAATGTGAACATAACTCTGTTTTGGAAAAAAATAATAATATTTTTCAACATTGTTTGAGAATGTGTATTGTTTTAATAGTCAATTAGTGATACTAAAGAAACACCAGCATTTTGGTAATGTGAAAGACATCTAGGTAATACCATATGCTTCTTTTTTAAATCTACTAATAGTAACCATGAAACATTGTTAGGTAATGAACACTGTCTGTAGCTGCAAATGAATGTTCTGTGCCACCCTGGGACATTATGCTTTTGTAGTTACAAACATTCAGACTAATTAACCAATTCTGTAGTTGTCTCTTGCAGCATGAACAAAGTAAAATGCTGAAGAAAACCAAATTAACATTATAAATATGCAGTATTTTCTTTCGTTCAGAAGTAGTATTAAGACAACTATTTTATCCTTTGCTAGAAGTTAACTTATGTCCCTGCATTTCTTAGATTAATGACATTTATATCCATTAGATATGTGTCAGGAATGTCTGTGTCCTTTTGATAATCCAAAACTTTTGTACCAAATTTTAATTATTCATGATGTTTTAATGAGCAGATATTGTGTAACATTTCATCCCACAAAAAATCATTTTATGTTTATAAAGCTGATAGGCGGTGTCAGTAGCTCACAGTGTGACATGGATGCATATATGCATATATGTATTTGAATATACATGAGCATCTGTATAGGTGATATCTAATAACGTTTTTAGCACACGTTATTTACTTGTCTGTAAGAAGAAATATATATATATATATATGCAAGAGCATTCAAAGATGCAATAGGAATTTTTTTGAAATGACTTTGAGGAAAGCTTTGATAAATTTCATTATAGGAGTTATAGCAGTCATTGTCATCATACAGCAGTGGGAAAGCTTTTCCTGTCTGTCACACTCAAGTTGATGTTCTTTAATCTTGTCACACAGAGGCTATGCAGGTTGACAAGTTACTGAGGACTCCACCTATAAAACAGTGAAAGAGCAAGAGTGCACCTAGCCTATGTGTATAAGAGCAAAGTGTCAAAGACTCCATGTCCTCTTCTCTGATGAGGTGAGCCCAGTTTATAGCATGCTAGAGAAAGATTGCCATGGATAAGGCTTCTAGCTGTGTCAGAGATGATTAATGAGAGAGATAAGAGGACATCCTCCTTTTGACATTAAGGAGCAGATAGAGGAGAATGAAAGAATGAAGGAAAGCAAGGTGTTTGTATCAGAAAGAGTAATGAGCAGAACTCTGATCTTAAATTAAAGCTGTGTCCATTTGTTGCTGAAATTTGACCCCTTACGTCTGATGAGAGACTTTTAAGAGAAGATGGTTAAAAAAGGTCTACTATTGAGAAATAAATGAAATTCTTTGATAGGAACAATGCCATCGAGAGGAAAACATAATATGAGCAAAACAAACAAGCAAAAAACAGAACCAGACGTTTCTCAAAATAATATGTGGTATTCTTTTCTTCAGCTCTGAGGCAAGTTTTGTTGAGACAGGAGTACATTAAGCTAAGTAAAGCCTCTTGAGAAAATTAGAGGAAAGAGCAGTAACAGGAAGAAGTAGTATTTCACATAGTTTTGAAATACTCATAGGTTGCTGTGACAACACAGGGAGTGACCTATCCCTTTAGTTTCATAGAGAATCAGAATCAAATAATCATTTGAGTTGGAAGGGACCTTAAAGGCCAACACCCCTGCAATGAACAGGGATACCAACAGGTAGCTCAGAGCCCCGTCAGACCTTGCATGTTTCCAGGGACAAGGCTTTCCTTCAGCACGTCTCTGGACAACTGTTCCACTGTCTCACCACTCTTACTGTTAAAATTATCTTCCTTATATCCAATCTAAATCTCCCCTCTTTTAGTTTGAAACCATTTCTTATCACCGCAGACCTTCCTAAAGAGTCTGTCCCTTTCCTTCTCACAGCTCCCTTTAAATACTGAAAGGCCATAATGTGATCTCCCTGGAGCCTTCTCTTCTCCAGACTGAACAGCCGCAGCTCTCAGCCTGTCCTTGCAGGGTAGGTGTTCCATCCCTTGGATCAATTTTGTGGCCCTCCTTTCAATGTGCTCCAAAAGGTCCATATCTCTCCTGAACTAAGGACTCCACTAGTGGACAGAGTACTCCAGATGAGGTCTTACCAGCTCAGAACAGAGGGGCAGGATCACCTCCCTCAACCTGCTGGCCTTGTGTCCCCCAGCTTGTATTGACAGTAGGCATTACCATGACCCAGGTGCCAGACCTTGCACTTGGATTTGCTCTCACCTCTTTCTCTTCCATGTACCTTAGCATAGCTTCCAGGGGTATCTGCTCTGTGATCATCCCTGGAATACAGGTGAGATTGACAGGTCAGTAGTTCTGCTGGTTATCCTTTCTAGTTTTCTTAAAAATGGGTGCAGGTGCAGTATTGCTTTTTTTACACTCACCCTGGACTTCACCAGACTGCTGTGACTTTTCAAATATCATCAAAGTGGCTTGGTGACTACATCAGCCAATTCCCTCACAATTCTGGGGTACATCTCCTTGGGAGTATAAATGCTGATGGAAGCTATAGAGGATGTTGTGGATGTTATGGATTTTGGTTGTACTTATTGATGTTGTACATATATATGTTACATACGTGGGAGTTAGCCAAAAGAATATGGTCAAACAAGGTGTCGGTAGTCATGAAGGAGCTTCCTGCTAATACATGCTACAGAAGGAAGAGATTATTCCTCATTCCTCATTCACTCAAAGTATTTGACAGACTATTTTTGCTGTAAGCAGACAGTTTGTATACAGAAAGTTATTTTGTTAGATGCTGAGTTTGTCATAATCAGAACCACAGTGTAATTTGCCATGTGGGTAAGTTGTATCAAGCCTCATGAGGAATTTGAATGGCAGACTAAACTAGCTAGAATCTCTGATAGGAAATATGCTGCAATAAGGTTATATATTTAAAGAAATATAATCAGCCCTGGGAATTGTGGAATATTTGTGTTACGATGCGAGGAGAACTTATGCTTTAAAATTGTTAGTTTTGCTAGAATTATAAAAGATACACACATACAAAAAATACCTTTTATTTTTTTACCTTATACATGTTTGGGAAAAGGAGTTATTTGGAAGTTCAAATATCTCTATACTTAAGCTGAAAGATTAAAATAGTGAATAAAATTCAGCACCACAATGTCATTAGAAGTTTTCTACAGTATAGGAAGCTGTAAAATTCTGTTCAGGTTGTGCAAGATCACCCAAGGGCATGTAAAAAGCATGTGGGAATAAATAGTCTTAAGTGACTATGACAAAAGAGAACAAAATATAAATGAAAACTTGACTTCTTGTGTTTATTATGTGTGTTTCAAACTTTGTTTCAGAAATTGGGTTACTATTACATAGTATACAAGATTAATGTCCCCAGTTCTTCTCTGTGCCAGAGGGGAAAAAACATACTTGTTTTATCACCTTATTCAAGAGACTGCTATATTATCTTCTCTATAATAGCATAATTCTTAAAACCATTGAAGTGGCCTTGGTTTTGCCTTTTTTTTTTTTTTTTTTTTTTAAGAAACGTGAAAGCTTAATTCTTGCATAAATTTTGTGCCTATAAGAAAAAACAATTTTTTGAAACTTTTACGTTAAGTTTCTAATTTGACAAACTGCTAATTCACTAGATTTAAAAGATAATTTTAAAGAAGATAAAACAGTAAGGGTGTATTTCTTATGCAGTAGTAGACACAGTGCATGTTTCAGTGTTGAAAGGTGGACAAAAATAAGGCCCTTGAGGGATCAGTGCTGCTTTTTAGTTTGTTTATTTACAAGAGATGGTAATATCTAAATCAGTATTTCTTCTACAACATAGTCAGAAATTTATTGCTTTTAATCTTACTTAGCTTTACTAATTTATCTACTTGATGGTGCTTATTCACATCAGTTAAATAAATATATATATATATCCAAATTCAAAGTAAGCATACACTAATGCCTCCTGTCATGTTAGTAGTGCATTTGACGTTGAAGCTCGTCTTTAAACGTGGATGTAGGGTCAGAGTGTAATATTTCAGATTCAGGAAGACACACATCCTTTGAGAAGACCTAAGAAGAAAGTGAGATATGCAGAGAGTAGGTCACAAATTCAGCATTTAGAATTATCTTTTCCATACTGAATTCAAGGACATCTGCTTTATTTCCACAAGTCTCTTAAGAAATATAAAGAGGGTTTACTGGTCAGGGTTCCTTGTGGGGAAAAGTGAAGACCAAGTAGCATTTGGAGGGAGTTCACAGAGGGTTTGGAGAGACTGATATGAAATGCCAGGCATTTAGCTGCTGGAGCTGGGTGTGTAATTGTTTGGACATCTTGACACTTTCCACTGTGAAGGAGGAGACAGACTAGATATACTAATTTGGGGAACAGATGTTGTCAATACACCTGTGTTAACCTGAATTATTTTCTTGACTGCTGACAACTACTTTTTTACATTTTAGTCTCCTAAGCACACTTAAATATTATTAACAGATAAGTGACAATGTTTTCTTATTCAAAAATTATATAAAATTTGAACTAGGAAATAAGTGGAGAATTTGTACCAACTGGGAATTATTTTACAATTTTAAAGAAAAATAATATTTTCACTATTGTATTATGTTGTATGTTGCAATCTTGACATGATACCCTGTTGAAATATATATGATTACGTTATGGAATAATATAACAACAGCAATAATAAGTCGTGGATTTAAGTAAGTTTGAAAATAAGATTTTCAGCATCAGGCTGAAAATAAACTTTGAATAGAAATAAAACTTTTCAATGCACTTTCAGTTCTTGGTCTCTGCAGCGCACTAGTGTCACTCATGTTTCACATTTACAGTCATGAGGTTGTTTGTAGGATTTGGAAAACCAGAGGATAAACAAACCTATGTAAGAGGTCAAAAACT
>PPHD01026200.1:0-11537 GCA_002909625.1 Bambusicola thoracicus
AGCAATGTGGTCAAACACCAAAGCATAGGAGTAGCCACCCAATGAAGACAGTTCACAGGCTTAACAACAGCAAAGAGTTAAACAGCCCAGAACGAACTGTGATCTACAAATAAAATCCTCATGCAGTAAAACACCTTAAACATGTCTGAAGACAGAATCATACTTGTTACGAGTATCTGTCCTGGTTGTGATCTGTTCTTGAACTACTCTACATAAAGGCACCATAATGGCTTTGTGATTTATGCTCACTGTTTAATACACTTTCTTGCTAACAGCAATATGTTGGCATTGATTTACTTGCTTTAAGTGTTCAGTAGAGAATGACAGTCTTCCAGTCCATAATTGCCAGATCTCAATTATAGCCCTTTATGTATGGATTTCTAGGTGAAGTTTATGTAGAGTTACATGTGAATATTCAAGCACTGTATTATAAATACAGGCAACAGTATGAGTTTAAAAGAAAGATACTCACATGTTATGGTATTCTTTTACAGCGCAGCAACAATTCCCTTTATGTTTCAAAAGCAGTTTTCCTAGCACTGGTGCTTGGATCTAAACCCATTTTTTTCCTCAAATCATCATTGTCTGTGCAGTAATTTAGGCATATTTTTTCAGGTTGCACATATGTAAAATACTTGTTTGCTTTATTCAAGGCTTAATCTTGATGATTTTCATAAATCAGTCAGCTGAAAGTTTACTTAATCACAATAAAATCAGAGTACATATTTACTGAGGATAACTTGCCAGTCAACAGGCATTTACTCTTCTACGAAGGAGAAATGTTAAATGTGATAGAAAAGATGGATAACCAGAGGTTGTTTCCAGAACAACAGAACAAGTTGATCAGCTGTTTAATCAGGCTTTATTCCAAGTTTTGTGGCATCACCTGACTGAAAATCCCTACAAAAACATTATTCTGAGAAACAAGAAAACTGCAAAAACAAGGTCTGTAGAGTACACCTGTGGGAAAGGAGCAGCTTCAGAACAGTAGCTTCCATATCAGCTTGTAAAATTATGAGAAGACAGCAAGAACAAAATGCAACAGATATTGAAAGAGCAGACAAAAAAATTGCACATGTAGTAAAAAACTGCTTTACTAAAGTAAAGCACATATGGGCTTCAGAATTTCATACAGAGGAAAGCAAGAGGTGAGAGTATCAGCATTCACCACAAGTTTCTTTCTGAAATGCTATTTCAGACCTCTTTTTCCACTGTTCTTGGAAAATAAACCAAGACTTGCGGATGATGGGAACTGGTACAAAACAACAGAACAACACTGATTCACAACCCCCAAGCTCTTCTTAGTGAGCAAAAGCTAATATTCTTATAGTCAGACTAGTCCCAGTGACTACACAGAAACAGCTTCTGGGACAAAACATGGCAGAATTTAAGAGGAGAATCTGAGACTATTTTTCTGTGGAAAAAAAGATCAAATGTAAAGATCAGATCAGAACAAAGATCAAACCAAAAGATCAGCATAAAAATCATGTGAGTAACAGTGGACAAGAACAGTAGAAGGACCTCAATGTTATCACAAGCTCTAATCCATCTTTTTGTAGTTTATTATATTTGGAATAACAATGCATATCTAACGATTGATGAGATGATTTGTAGGATATCCTAAAGCTATAAATTTGTGCATATGTGAACAGAGAGAAAGGAATCTTACTTGGATCAACATTTGGTAACTGATACTGCATTATCAAAGAGATACTAGATGAAATCGCAAGATCCAGGCTTGTGTGGAATATCAAGCTATTAGTCACCTATAAAATACAATTTTATAAGTGCTGTTTACCAGAAGACTATAACCAACTCGTGAAGGAACATGGACATGGCAACAGATATTCCTGTTCTACTGCTGTTGTTAAGGGTACTAATTTTATTCCCTTCTTTACAAGTTTATACTTTCATGAGTAAGCAGTGCATTCTGATATATCTGTGTTTTAACCTTACTCCTTTTTAAACAAATACTTTTAAGACATAATTAGCAATGAAAAAAAAATGGTGTATTTATACCTTTCAACTGTGAACAAAGATGAAATGCTTAGTTTTCATTTTTCAAACAATTCTGAAATGATGTCGCAAAAGAAAATCAGAATTCACACTGTATCCACATTATTTAAGGAGATGCTGACATTTTTTTTTCTCTAAAATGTGTTCAAATTGCATAAGTTAAATAACTGCTCTGAGACAAGTGAAAATAACGGTTGACTTGTGTGTGGCTAAATGGGACTAAGTAAGTATTAACCGCAGGATCAGATCTTCATACACTTTGTTCTTGTTTTTGGATCGAGCCTTTCAGAAGAAATCTGGTACCCAGTTAGGGATTCTCTAAATAATAAGAGGTCTATATTTCCAGGAGTGTTCGGTGAAAAAATGGCCCTTTGGAAATATAGCCAAATATTTAACCACCTAAACTGCATGGAAAAGTCTGGCTTCGTTTTAGATGCTGAGCTCTTTTCTGAAAAATGCAGCCAAATAAACTACTCAACATCTGATTTAACATCCTACCCACCTCATGGATAGGAGCAAAAAGCTATAATTTCATTTTCTTTAAAGCTTTCCAGGTTCTAGGATATTTTACACACTCCAGTGGCTGTGATTCTCATTAATGACACACAGAAAACCACAAGACTTGCAACACATACACACAGCCCCAGGGCACTCCCTACTTGCTACACCCTTTCCGGACAGTCCCCTACTTGGATGCACACTACTCCTGGCCCCCACTGCAGAGGATGCATGGCCAGGCTCAGATGGAGGCCTTGATGTTGAAGGACAACTTCTGGCACTGTCAAACCTGTTTTTGACAGCAGCTGTTTCTGGTTCAGGGTCTCTTCCCTACTGTTCCAGGCTATCGTGTTTTTTTGTTTGTTTTTGCTATTATTTTGTCAATATCATCCCTTCTTTATTTCAAAAGTTTATAGGTAATTCTGGCTTATGGTTGTCTTTTGCAGCTGTTTCTGATGAATGTGCTCACATCTCTTTTGTGAAACCCACCCACACACCCTGCTTATGGTGCTGCTCCTGTCTTGGCAGGCAGTGCTATCCAAGCCATACACCATGGGTGTGCTGAGCCCACACACTGTTCCTTAGCGTTTTGCAAGCATGGACAGCAACAAACAAGCTTGAATTACTGAGGTGACTTGTACTATGAACAAGAATGGAGGAAATCATTATGACTGAGTAGTTTGATTTTTTTACAGTAAGCTACAGATTTTGATTAGGGCCCCTTCTATGTAGATCAGTCCTGTTTTGAAATACAATGTATTACCATGATTTATATCAGGTTTATTGTGCCGTAAATTTATGATGTTTCCTGCATCGATACTTTTACTTCTTACAGGAAAATTGGAGTTCTACTTTTCTGTAGAAGACCCGGTGACCATTCTGAGGTTTGAGAGGCCTTTTGTTCTATAGCCGTGCAAAGCTGAGAATGCAGGAAACAGTCTTCCCTGCAGCCATGCTTCAGTTCTTTCCCTTCCTCCCATCATTTTTTTTATTTTATCTACTAAGATTAATGTACACCTTATGCTCAGAAGCCTAGCTCTTCTCACAAGTGCATGGAAAGCAATGGGAATGCTAAATGGTATTCTGAGATCATCTTTGAAAAAGATCGAGCCTGAAAGCTCTTCAGAAGTTCAGATTTACTCTTATAGGAAAAAGATATGGAATATGTCAGCCACAGCTACTGTGACCACTCATTTATGCTAATGGACTTTGATGGGAACTTCTCTCATCAACAATTTTTTTTTAAAGCCTCTTCAGAGTGTTTCAGAAGCTTAATAGGCCTAGTAGTGTGGGAAACTGAAAGACACAAGATGAATTGTGCTTTCATAGTAACATTATACTGTTATACTCTCACTTCTACAACTTTAAAATAGTACTTAGGATTAGAGTGACCTCAAATGCACATCCTATGTCATTTTGAGATCTTTTTTGCTTTCATTACAACTTGGTTCATTCTGCAGACACAAGTTATTCTAAAATCTAACCTGTAAGGAAACAAGAATTGGACTTTAATGTGTATATGAATACACACTACCACTGATTAGAATAAAAGGCATTTATGAAGAAAAGACAGTCATCCTTGACAACCAACATCCTCCCAGGGTGAAGAAGAGATTGTCTCAATAAAATGAGATAGATTCCCATATAGTTGGCTTATGCCGTCAATGCTTTAAGAGAAAAAAATACCCCTTTGTAGGATTCCCTTGATACACAAAATAGCACACAGGTAAAGATAACGGCAACAGATCAAAACTGTACTCCTGCAAGGTCATGCTGGATCCTAACCAGGATTTTGAAGTTATTCTAAAACTCTGTGTGAGGGCAAGTCAACAGCTAAGCAAGGACGACCGATTCAATTTATCTGTGATTATACCAGGCCTGAGAAAACAAAATTTGGCAAGCTGAATGAAACAATTTGTCTATATGGCCTACTGCTGCTGCCTCTTTTTTAATAGCTGCTAGAAGCTGGGGACAAGACCCATTGTTTTTATTGGTTGAGATTTGTTTTTCCCCATCTTTCTCTGGAGTTTGTGTCAGCTTGGAATAGGTAAGAACATGCCATTTTTTCAGTTGCAAGTCAATACTCTTTAGAATAGACTTAAAGGAGGAGACTGCAAAAGAGCAAACACACCTAACATAGCAATACTAACAAATAAGTAGAAACCGTGAGAGAAACAGAAAGTGACAGTGTGCATAGTCTTTAAAAAAGCAATGAAGGTCAGAAGAATCCACAAAAAGCCAAGAACTCTTAGCCATGAGATATTTTGTAAACTAAGAATTGAACCGAAGTAATCCCTCGATCGAAAATAAACTGCTTCCTGAAGACAGGACACTGGGTTAAAAACAGAGCCATCCAGGATCTTTGTCTGAAGCTGTACTCTTCCACTTGCGTAATACAGCTTCACAAGTCTGTCCATTGAAACCAGAACTTTCTTTCTAACTTCTCTCTTTTTTCCATAACTGACGTTATAAAGAAGAGCATTCCTACACACAAAGGTAATTAGCAAAGAAAAGTTTCAGAAGATACTCCTTAGCCCAGCCAATGACAATTCACAATTTTTTTTTTAGCCAAAAAAATTATTTCTCTATAATCTTCAGTGCCTCCTTTCTGTAACATTTAGTATGGCCTCCAACTTTCTGCCTAATCACCTGCAATTCCTTGTTGTGTATGTGCTTAGGGAATATAAAAGACAATTAAGTGGGGAAAACTTACAAACAACCAAAGCAAATAAACACTCTGTCCCCAGCAGCTGTGGACCCTTGCTAGCAACAGCAGGATGTTCCCAGAAAGACTTGATGACAGAATACTTCCAATTTATATATTCTTGTTCACTCTATCAAGCCTGGACAGTCAAGCCCATAAATAAATCAGAACACTCTTGGATTCCACTAACCTAGTCCTTACTTTAGGAACTCTCCCCGCTGGGGGATAATGGAGTAACGTGTCCTATTAAACTGATCACAAATCTGAGTGAGCAATTTGAGGCTTAATTCTGGCTTTGGTTCTAACATTGATAAATCACTTCTTGTAACTGTATTTCACATCTGTGATAACACTTGTACTCTGTAGATGCATAATGGTTAATTAGTTAAAATTCCCCTTAAAAAGCGTGAAATGCCATGCAAATGCTAAATACCATCTTTTTTTTCAGTAGTAAATTGGCACAATTCCTAGACCTGATTCCAACTGTCCAAAAACGATAATGCATATGTACACAAAAAGGTACCTCATCCATTATATATGACCTTGAGTAGCCAAGAGAAAGGTTATTAGCCTAAGTAATCCACTAAGTATCCTGCTCTCTCTAAAATGGCGCAGAATTAATAGACCGTAAAACATGTATCTTTATTCTCCACTATCTTTGCTTGCAGTGAGTTCTGTAATACAAGCTATTTCTTTAATATAATATGAATTACGGAAAGGTCACGTGCAACACAAGTTAAATTGACACTTATTTCATTTGGACAAAATGTAAAAAATTATAGTTAATGAATAATAACATAATTCTGAATGCACATCTCAGTTGTAGTTAGATATCAGATAGCAACGTAGCTTAGCTTAAGAGCCTTACAGGACTTTAAATTACAGCCTGCTTATAGAAGAGTATCATGCCTATGTTTATGAAAAGGATCAAGTGAATTAAATGAATTGCCCATGAGAAAGTAAGGAGCAAATTGTGACTAAGGTAGAAAGTTTGGTCAGTCTCCTAAGTTATTAGGTAGAGTCCCACCTCCAGCACTGTTTTATTGAAGAACTTCCATCCTGCTGTGTCTATTGTTCTTATTTTTCAAGAATGAAAATTTCTAATAGCCACAGGGATACACAGCTCAGAAAGAAATTGCAACTAGGATTAAATAAAGCAGACAATACAACAGAAAAGAGGTAAAGGAGACAAATACTCCAGGTTTAACTTACAACAGAGCAGAAATGTGGGAGTCAGCTTCGTAGACTATCAAGACCAATTGAAAAAGCAATCCTGGAAGAAAGGAAGCATTATCTTGGAAACCCAAATTTTATTTCACTTATTTGCATGCATATAGTAACTGTTGAGTCACAGCCTGAACCACTGATCTAGCACCTGGGGAAAGGACCGGGTCAGCCCTGGGAGCACAGGTGAAGGCAATTCAGTAACACCTTTCTATTGTGCTAGTTCTTTCGTCATTGTATTTCCTGTAACACCGTTCCATTATTTTGATCTTTCTGATTGTTACAGCATAATAGGAAAAAATCTGGTGTACTAATCATGCATATTCGCTTTGTTTTAGAACTGCAGCTGATAAAGGCTCCCACATTTGGGGGAGTCTCAGCTTTTAGAATAAGTCCTAGACATCTTTTGGAGCTGCTTGTGGGGCATATTTCCTCAGCAACCTGAATTTACCTTAGGCAGCTAGTTCTACTAGTAAATTTTAAGGAAGATTTCCTGACTCAGCTCCTATCTCTGGGCCTGCTTCAATTAACAATAAATTCTTTAGGACTCACACCCTAAGGAAGAGCACACAGCATGACAGAAGGCTCTTGTCATCTTTGCCACTGCAACTCTGCACCTCACAGATTTCAGGGAAAAAGTCAGGAAAGATGTTTCAAGTGATATAGTAAGCACAGCTTCCCTCCAAAACCTTCAATTACCCCTCACCATCATCCTGTTGTTTCACTTTTAACACAGGACGTGATTATCTTACGAACCTCCCCTGCCTGTTGTGGTAGCCAGAGCATTCCCAAGCTAGCCTTAAAGGTGCACAGAAAACTCCATGGCCACATTTCCAGATAGAATTTATGACCATTCTGTTAGAAGTAATTTTTGCTGATATTCTAAAAGAATAACAAGCTGTGGAATTTAAGAAGAGAATGGTGCAAACCTGAAGTTAGTTTTGTTTCCATTGTGTAACCAAGGAGGAGGAGAGCATGCAACTACAAATATGTCTGAGTACAAGAACTACACAAATTCTTCCCTGTTCTGGTTTGGACTGAGTGCTTAGAAATTCTCCTCTTTACCTTGCATTCCCATACGCTGTGCACACTACCTGAGTGAGAAACATGAGGGCAACAAAAAGCTGCTTGCCCATTTACTGTCCTGTTAACAGGAATGGGATGGCAATGTAACTGAGCCTCTTTGTGCTCCTCTGCCTACTAGTCACCAAATTTGAGACTGATTCTATAGGTAACAGCTGCTACTGCCCGAGACTGAAGGTGTTACACCTCAAGAGCAGGAAGTAATCAATTTGGGCATATCTACTGCAGCCCCTTTCTAAATTACAGCTTGGCTGTTTTAACTTGCAAGATATCCTCTGTCTGCAGTCCTTAAATCTTTGCCCAAGCTGTCAAAGGATTTGGCAGTGTCACTTCAGCCTGAACCCTACGCTCAGAAAATACAAACTACATTCATCCTGTTAGTGTCACACAAACTGCCAATTGCACAGAACAACTTCTGCAGACAGGAACACAACCTTTCCCACCTTCAAGCCATCAGTTACACCCTGACGAGGACACTGCTGCTTGCCAGGAAGGCAATTAATCCTTCATGAATATTTGGTCCTTGGCCTCTCTGAGGATTCCTCAATGTGTTGGGTAATGCCAGCTGCATGTCTCTTCCGAGATAGGCCACTTGCCAGCAAAGAAAGTGGACTTAATGCCCACTGTTTTCAGGAAAGGCTATCAAGTACTTTCATTTGCTTACAGCCACAATCAAACCAACCATCTGTGCTCTATTAACACTGTTTCGACTGAAACCAGGACACCTTGGAACATTTGCAGCCTCCAGGTAGCTGAACAAATGACAGCTCAGTTGCTCTTCCTGAATATATTCTTACTGATGGTTTCCAAAAGTTTTCAGAACTAGATCTAGTTGCTAATAAAGCTGATAACAAATTTCAGTGATGTGAAGGGGGATTGATTCAGGTCCCAAATGAGTTAATCCATTTTAATTAAATAATATTTAATAAATAACATCTAAAACAACTGAGCTGCTATCTAAAAACTTAGTAAGAAAAGACTGATTATTAAAAGGATTTTTTGTAGGTTTTCTAACTGCAGAGGATGTCAGACCAAGCTTTTATAGTAGAAAAAAATATTTATCTTACTGTGATATCAGATTGGCTAGGATAACTGATTTCAACTGAGTTCTGCCAAGTTTGCAGCAGATCAGAATATTTGAGTATTTTAGAGATCAAGCTGATCTCAGCACTGTAACTGAAGGGGCTCTTCCTTCAATACAGGCTGTTAACATATAATACATTATTAGTAGGACGATTTCAAATCCTGCGTGTTTGAGACTTTCAAGCTCTTGAAGCTGGGATTCTCTGTGCTCTGTGTGCGTGCGGCACATAGCAGTGTGCAATCCTAGCACACAAATAGGGCTTATTGGTATCCCAGTAATAAAAATAAAGTTTACTTTTGTTTTAAATGTCTTCATGTCAAAAACCAGAGACATCATCAAAGGGCTGCGTGTCACATACTTTTGCCTAAACAAGTGTGAAACAAAGATCTGACGAAGCATATAATTTATTTAGAAAACAGTGTACTTTCAGTGGTACTGCCTGGGAACATGTGTGGTCAAAGACACTCAATAGTTTTACAATGCTTGGGAGCACGAATAAAATGTATCCAGACTACTATATCTTACTCCACCACAGTCTCACTGAAATAAGCTGTTTTGCACAGACAGCATTTCACCAGCTGCTTGTTAGTTGTGCTAATTCCCATATCACAGCATAAGCCATCTTAATCCACTTGCAGTGGTCATACCCACTTGTATCTGTTATGAGTCGCTGCCATTCTTAACTCCACTCTGACTTCCTTAATTATGACAATCCCTTAAGGAAATGGGATTGTTATCTTGGAAGCCAACATGTTTCCCAGGCGGTGTGAGCTGCCAGCATTGTCTGAGACCTGTTTAGATCAGTAGCGATGAAGGCCCTAGTAACAATATTTCAGTTAAAATTTGTCAGCTACAGAATAGATCTTTTTTTAACTGCTAAGTGTGTGGTCTGAAAGGAGTGCAAACAACCACTAAAGGTATTTAAAAACGAACAGTTCTACTCACACCACAGAAACAGAGTGAAAGCTCCATTTCCCTCTATAAAATGTCGTCTTCCTCTAACAAACATCTTATTTAGTACTGTAATGCAAAATTCTATTCAAAAGCTTTACTTGATCATCCTAAGCTTTCATCACTGCAAGTAAAGCAGTGATCTGTATACAGTACCAGCAATGCGAAGTTCTACAGACCTACTGCATATTATAGTGCATCAATTGCTTGCTCCTTACACTCTGTGCAGAGCAGTATATGCCAAGTTAAAATCACAGTGAATTCCAAGGGTTTTTCTTCTACTACTTTCTGCCTATTTAAATAGGCTTTTGATGGTAGGACGTAGAGCACATCTCTGCACCTTCCCTAGTGGAAGAGGAGTTACCTGAATAGCTCTAAGATACTCTTTTACTGTTTCTAGTCCAAACCTATTCTGATTTGCAGGCAAAACAAAACATCGTTTCCATCATCCATCCCAACTTGCAGAAGCAAATCTCTCCTAGAAGATTGTCACACCATCTTTGGTTGTGAGTGGCAAAAACACTCTAAAATAGTGTGCTTTTTTTTGGTGCAAGAGATCACAGCAGAGTTTTCAGAATGGACGAGATATTTATTGGCCTATTTCTGCTTTCCTTCCTAACAGAAAAATAGTTACTCAAGGTAATAAAAAACAAGCAGTTTTCTATATCTAATGCCAGTACTTTTTTTCCCCCTTGCAGGTTCAGGCAGTTAGCCTGCAACCTTCTCAAATGATTCTTATACTCAGAAAGAATAGCAGACAGCAAATCTCTCCTATCACAGACTAGCTGGGAAAGGATGGGGGAAAAAAAGCAACAATCAATGACAGAAAACATCACAGAAGCCGCAGGCTTTGTAAATAGTGTCTGACTGAAGAGCTATCTATCACTGCTGGAACATAGTTTAATTTACCTTGGAAATCAAAGTGTTTATTCCACATCTAAAATAACCAATACCCTCATTGACCTTCAGAGAATACCAACTAAATCACTATTCATTTGTCCTGTTTCACACACAGTGCAAGGCTAGATGACAACTACCTTGCAACAGTCAACATGGCAGTTTGCTCATAAGAGCCCTGCTTTTTCAATTTCTTAGCTTTCTGTTAGCATCTATACAATGGATGACAGAGGCTGCTACGTCACAGACTTTGGTCAGACTAAACTGAAACTGTTCTCTACTGCCTCTGCGCAGGCATTTCTTGAGTTAGTGTGAGTAGTGCCTGCACACGAGTAATTGGCAGTCATTGGCCTTTGCCTGTTTCAGAATTGCCCCACAGCTTTGGTTAGCACCTGCCCAGAAGCACAGACTGATTACTGGCATCTGCGTGTATCAAAATGCGACATCCAGAACTGCTCTTTTGCTACTCTATTTAGAGTGAAAAGGAGGGTCCACAGCATTAGAAATCATCAGAAAATGGTTGTGGTTTGTGAGGGAAACTGATAGAAAAGCAGTGTTTGTGCATGCAGGGAAGTGCTGATAAAAGTGGAAGTTGCTGCAGCAATTGCTGAAGAGTATTTTGGACATCTTTATTGATGGTGACCCTCTGTCAAATTTAATTTAGCAAGCCTGGTTACATAGCACAAATCTCCTGTAAATCAAAAGGGATTTATCACTAAATCATATATAGGCATCTGAATAGGTAGCCTGAGTTTCAGTGACGGGATGAAATTTGGTTAGAATGTAATATCCATTGAAGTTCTTAGTAAGGTCTCCATGAGTTTCATTAACTACTGTGGCTAACAGGACAAATTCCTCTTTATGAGGCCTTCACCACACCATTTACACCAGCCTGGGGATGTCAAGGGTGAGGTACCTAAGCACGGAGTAATGGCCAAACAGTGCTGCAAGACTAAGGAGATTAATGACAACACTCTGAAATACATCAGGCAGCAATCATGGGTGCTGTAAGCACTGAATAGCTTCTGACTGTGTATATAAAATATCACTGCAATTCGGCAGTGGCATGACAGAAGTGAA
>PPHD01026201.1:0-11537 GCA_002909625.1 Bambusicola thoracicus
CAGGGTGGAAACACTTTACTGTACCCCATCCCAAAAAGAAAGGAAGCAACAATCCAATGGACAAAGAATGACAACCGTATTAGAAGTCCCTAGGAGCTAACACCACCTGCTTAGTGCATACTTAAACATGATGTGCAGGTCTTGCCAGCAGTTAGCCTCTGTCATTCTCTGTGTGCTGTTTCACACATAGGCCAGTCTACAAAGCAGTCAAAGTTCTAACCACACTGACAACCTCAGCGATTCAAAAGAGGCAAATAAGGCATAGTTTTGATTTTTAAGCACAGATTTAACTTGCTGTACCTTCTCAAGCTAATCTGAGGAACAGAGAAATTATTACTCTTTTAAGGAAATGCTGAGGCTCTCTCCATCGCTTCACTCCAGGAACAGGCAATTTAAACTAGGGATAAACTATTGCCCAGACTAGTGACAGAAACATACAGACCAGCAACAACCCTTGAGACATCTCTCCCTCCCCAAAGCTTCCCCCAGCAACTGTCAACCAGCTTCTCTTGCAAACATTGCTACACAGCATGTCCCCATGCTGTTATACCAGCTCTTCTCAGCTCTTGAGCAGCAGGCAGTCAAGGTGCCTTTTAATCCCATCTCTCTGCTGCTCACACTCTGTCACTAGTAATCTCATCTCAGGAAATAAAACCCACATCAATCTGTCTCCCAATGTTTTGATCAGTGGTGGTCAATATGAGCCAACGCCTAGACTAGATTTCCCAAGCATATTAAGACCTCGTCTTCAAGGTGCACAACAAGCAGTGCTCTTCACTACTCATGTCAGTGATCTCCAAAGAACCCCTTTTACCAGCTCTGCAAAACAGCGCTATTGCTTCACTAGCTTGAAGAAAAGATTATGTACAGCCTGAACTAGCAAAAGAGTGTAATTGTCATCCGGACACTTGAAGGTAGGGAAGTTGGGGAGACTGAATATCTATTGTTTCTAAATATCTATGAATATCTATGGCTTCTAAACATGTTTCCAAATCACCTCATGCCTGCCAGATCATTTTGGAGCTAATCATTGCCAGAGGTCCCATGAGCTGCTTCCTTGTGGGAAGCTGAGCTGCAGAACCCTGGCCTCTGGCCAGTCCAACCTGGGACCACCCTCCCACAGCCAGCTCCAGCCAATGGAGCTAATCCATAAGCACCAGCAGCTTTCCTTATCCTGAAGAGGAAATGGTGTCAGGTTGGCTGGACCCATCGCTCACATCCCCACCACTGCTGAGCCATTTTTCTCCACTATCTTCTGATTTGCAGCTCATCTGTGCCTAAAGGCAGAGTAATCATTTGCTCTGAGCAGAGAAGAAAGCCGTGAAAACTATAAACTTTCTAAACATCCCTCCTGCCAACACCTGTCAGCCGCTTCCACATTTCCTATTTGCTCTGTTTTCATTTAAGGTATTATATGACTCAGACGAGGCCTCCACAGCTTCAAAAGAATTCCTATGTCTGACTGCCTCAGCTTTATTAAAAGTAACTGAGCCATTGATCATCATCAGAAGATGTATTCTCAGGAGAAATGATATCATTTGTACACAAATGATCCTGTAAGCACAAACATTCCACCAGCCTCAGATAACAGGAAAACGACTATGCAGGGAAGGAGAGAACCCCCCCAGCACACATTCAGATCATCTTAGGGATAACAAATGGAGAGAGTCGCACCTTTATGAGCAGATGGGTTAACAAGAAGATGCTCTTCCAAAGGAAGAGAGAGGGGGAGACGTCATTTTCTTTTGCTGTTGTCAAGTTGTTAGAGGCAATTTCATGCTGCTGTCTAAGGAGGCAAGCAAGCAAGACTGCTGATCCCTAACACTACCAATTCCCTACCTTCAGAGAGGTTTTGTTGTTGTTTGTTTGTTTTTTAATCTGACGTTTTCTATACACACTCCTGTGTGCTGCTTTTCATGGTTGACCAAAATGTGAGGGCTGGAGAAGGGGATGCATGACTGCATGGCAACGCCTGTGAGAAATCAAGCTATTTTCCTTCCTCTACCACCAGCTAGCTACAGACAAACAGGATCAGCCTGTCTGGGATATGAAACTTGCTTCTAGATAAACACATGAATAAAGATCAGCACCATGGATTAGAACACATAAAGAGTGGAAGATGCTATATAAAAGTCCACTGAAGCATCTGCCAGCTACAATCACTCATTTTTCAGGAGTAATGGACTAAATATCCATAAAATAGATACGGAGACTTTTTTTTTTTAAATGCTTTCATGTGAAAGATCAATGTTTCGTATTGGAAAACTTAATGGACAACTCCTGGCAAACATTTAACATGAATACAGTGCAGGGTCAACAGCTGCTGCTGCTGCTGGAATAAAGCAGCTATCATGCAATTTTGTTTTGTGGATATACAAAGATGTTGAAAACTGCACCAGATATTCTGTGTTCCCCAACCAAGAGTATGTCTGGCATATCCAGCTTAAAACCTCACCAACCATATAGAAGCCACCGAGATATGCAGAGGTTTGTCAAACAGTGGGCTTCTAATCAAGAATAGCCCCAAAAGCACAGACAAAACTGTCTGGCCTACAGTCAGAATCCTCAGTTCTTAGAAATAATGACTTAGCAAGAACGTGTCTCTGAATCAGCTGGGGCAATTGTCTGCTGTTCCAAGAAAACCTGGGAAAGCATTCTTTGAAGAAACCATTACGCAAGAAAGGGAAAAGAGAAACAGACCTCAAGTTATCCTTACTGTTGGGAAAATACATCATGTGATCCAAAACATGTCAACTAGCCACCTAAAAGCCCAGCTGAGTTGGTGCCCTGAGGTGAAATTCAGCTTACTTAGGTTTGCACAAAGTATGCATATGGCTGAGGGTTCGTACTGGTGGATAAAGGTGCTGTAGGAGAGAAATGGCAGCACTGCCATGTGGTTCTTCAAAAGAAATGCTGTAGCAGTCGGCTCATCTAAACTCAAGCAGCTTCTCTAGGCGCTCTAGAGTTTCCTTTGAAGTATGTATCTACGAGCACATATGGTCCTGGAGCATATCCACACACATTCACCAGAAGGGAATGAGAGTGGGTGGAATACATAAGACTACCCCTAAGAAAGGGAGTAGGAAGAAGAGAGAATAAAAATTCTGGCATAAACAAACAGCTGCTATTTCTAGCCCTTCTGGTTGAACCCCTCCTCCAGCCCTGATGCCACTCTGCAAGAAGCCTTGTTAAACTTAAAAGACAACTGGAGAAATAAAAGCATTTTTACAACCCAGTTATGACCACTTAAAAACATACTGTAAATCTATTCACTGCTTAACGCACCAGGTACATCCAGCAAATGCTTTTGCTCAGTGTGTACCCAATGTAGCTTGATACTCTCCGTGTAGCTTGAGTGTGCACATTCAAGCAATAAAAAATTAAATAAACCAAGTCTGGATTAAACTCAGTCCACAATAGCAAGGAAAAAAAAATGGAGTAATTACTGACAGTGGCTTGGTTAAGCTTAGGAAGGCTTAACAGAAAAGGATTTTTCCGTAATTGCCATCTCTAACCTTTTATCCAAGCTCAGTGGGTACATTACCTAAGTCAGCAGGAAGTTTAGCCACTCCACGTGAAATTAATAACATTTATGGGCTGACCCATCACCCACAGCCTTCTCAAAGCTTTTTAGAGCAAGAGCTATGAAGATGTTTGTCCTCTCATCAGGAAATGGTCTGTGCCACACTTAGCTACTTAAAACAAAACACCCCCCTACTTCAGCAGGCAGCAGTCCCCAGGGACCAAACCTCCCTCTCATGCAGTCTTGGGAGGAAATTAACTGCTTTGTTGAGCAAGCTTACCTACTAATTACAGGAATGAAAACAAGCATCTCAAGAGCGGCACATCCCATCCAATGACCCACAAGGAGCCTGTGGGGTGGCAGTTCTCACCTCATCAGGGCATCTCCTACCAGGCACACTTGTCCCATGGAGCATCTGGTGCCCCAAAGCAGGAGCTTCACTGCTGACCTCAGCACAGCAACCTCCTTTCCTTGTAAACACAAGGCAGAGCTTGCACCCATCCCTCCACAGAACAGAGGTCCACATTCAGTGAATGAATTTAAAGCTTGGGTGCCTGCAAAATGGCTATGGAGTCACTCCACACACCAAGCCAGAGCTGTCAACTCTACTTGGTATTCAAGTAAGCGGAGAACGAGATAAACTTGTTTAACCAACACTGACCCAGTTTCACACTGGAAAGGAGCAAAACAGGCACAAGAACTTAAAATGTATTCCTTATGTGATGCTCTTCATCTATTTTGAAATGGCAAGCATAAAATATTTGAGTCCCTGTGATGAAACTGTAGCCAAGGAGCAGGTTAGCGCTCTGACTTAACAAAATTATGTTGAAAACCACTAACACAGAAAACAGCACACATGCATTATAAGGTTGTGCTCTCTTTTCTATGCCATCGACCAAGAAGAGAACAAGAAAAATCAAAAGAAGGACAAACAAGGATGGCTGGGAATTGATTGCTGCCTTTGAAATGTTTAGTGGAACAGTTGGAATAAGAAGCTGACTGCAGCTGAACTGAAAAATCACTGCGTAGCTAGATTACTCATCTACTGTAAACCAAATTAAAGTTTTCTTCCCACAGGCAATGCTGAAGATTTCAGAGAACCCATAATTTATAATGCAGAAAAGTTTAGAAGAAGATTCAGTGAAACTGAAATGAATTTTGGACATAATGGGCAGGAAAACAGAGGACAGATGAAAGGTGATGATGCTTGATGTGATGAGGGCTGCACACAGCATGCAGCAGGTAACTAGAGGAGGAGGCTGATGAGCTGCGTTAGGATGGTTCACCTTCCTTCCTTCCCAGCTCCAAACAGCCCTCCTTTTTCTCTTCAAGCTGCTACATGGTACCAGAGGTAGTAAGAATGAGCATTTTCAGCAACACTACCCTTACTGTAGCCAACATAGGGAAGCGCTATCAATAGGAAGTTGAGTAGGTGATTCTCCTTAACATTTTCTGTAATTAGGCAGCTAACTCATTTATACGAAGCACGAAAAGTGAGTGTGCAAGGCCTTTTGCCTAAGCGCTGCAGTAAGTGCTTTATTCCAATCTATTTTCCAGGAGCGATCACATTTTGGATGGAAGCCCACTTCAAACAATTTATTTTTCATGTCTGAACAAGGCAATATAACTTCTACACAATTTAATCTCTTTGCTAAAAGATTTAGCCATTATAGCTGAAATGCACAAGCTTAACAATAAGGTTAAAATACCCAAGATGCTTAAATCTGAGAAATGCGTTTGCTGGCCGTAGATCAGGACAAGTAGAAGCACTTGGCTGCAGCGCAGCGACTCGGTTGAGGCCTGCCAGGCGCTTCGCCTGACTCCTCACCATCGCCTACAGAAGAACAACCGCTTCAAGCTGGGCACACAACCGGCCACAAAACCCTGTAATTACCAGCAAAGCTCAGTCACCAAGGCTCCTCCAAAAAGTTGGGGTGCAGCCACCGCCAGGCCTGGCTCCTCGGGTCAGGAAGGCTGTGTGGAGGAGCCGCCTATCGCCTTGTCCTTCTTGCTTCCCCACATGGCTGTTTCCTTCTGTTCTCCAGCTGCAACGAGCAGGCTGCAATTTACCTCCTCGCCCTCACCCTCAAATTTGTTTGGATAAACAAGCTCGCCTTTGTTCTGAGCTGCTACTACGTTTACACACTGTATTGTAAATCAGCCCGTATAAAGTGAGGCAGGCCCTTGAACAAGACACTAGCATTTTTGTTCAGAGTGGAATTAAACCAGTAAGAGGCACAGAACTCCTCTTATAAACAAGAGTCTGGAAACAATTGGTTTTTAAAAGGTGAGAGGTTTTAAAAAGTTTACAAAACAAACCTAGCTGGTTACAGCCTATGGAGTCAGCCTACAAACAAGTTCAAGGCCATATAAACTGCTAAAGCAGTACTATTTCTGAAGAAACCTTTAAGCTGTTTAAAAGCTTGCCTTCTCTGTCTTTCAAGGGCCCAAGAATTATTGGCTAGTGATTTAGCTTTTATTGAGTACACAGAGAGGAATTATTCACAGAGGAAGGGAATTAACTATTTACCTTGTCTATTAAAGACAAGAGACCCAAACAGCATCCAGGCGATAGAGGATAAACAGCAGGAAAAAAATTCACTGTAATAATAGTTGAGCCCAGGAATACGCATCTGCAAAGCCCTTCCCATCAGAGGCCTGGAGAACAGGTCCAAAAATATCTGTAAGGAATGGCTTAAATGCTGCTGAACTAGCCTTAAGGCAGAGAATGGACTCTGTATCTTCGAGACCCTCCCCAAACCTGCTTACTATTATTTAAATAAAACTGGTTTGCCAAGACGTTTCCCATGAGTTCAAAAAGGTCCATCAGAAAAGAGATCAAAAATGATCATTGCTTGATAGCTGACCAGATTTGTTGGAAAGCTACTTCTATAACCCCTTAACTGAGCACACATAACAAAAAATAAATAAAATTGGCCAGGAGGAAGTTGCATCTGATGTTGTCTGCAGTCCAGAACTGAGGCCCTCTGATAGGATGCTATGGAGAAGCAACTGGATACATGTAGGATGTCATGCACCACTGCAGACAGCCCTGCATCCTGCGTAAACATCAAGCCCAAAAAATTAATCTCAAATGTAAGTTTGACTGGAAAAAATATTCTTATCTCTTTGATTATTATAAAGGAAGAGGGGACAGAAATGTTATGGATTTTGAGTTCAAAGTTATTTGCCCTGATTTGTATGTTAAAATAAATAGTTTGCTACAGGCTTTTTTCTGTACATCTACCACCTGTGTTACAGAGAAACTCCGTACTTCAGTGATTTCAGATTGAAAGAAGACAAGACAAAATGCATACCCCTTGTTTCACATCCTGGAAGTAACAGTATCACTGCCCAAACTGCAATTCTTGTCATGATCCAACGGCACACACTCACCCCCCAGCAGGCAAAGATGGAATGCGGAGGTGGGTTCCAATGCCTGCTTGCCCAGAAGGGCAAAGCACAGCCTCTGCTCCACCACCAGCACCAATGGGCCTTCTTCCTTTATGCACTCCTGGTTGCAGTGGCTGCCCCAGGCCTTCCTTAAAGTCCCTCACATCCAGCAGTCTGAGGGTGGCAGAAGGGCACCAAGCCTTTCCTGAGCACTGCATCCTGCTCTGCACTTCCACCCCTGCCAGAACATGTTGCCTCTTGCTCAGTGATCTACCTTTTGTCCCACTTCTCAGTCTTCAGACAGGTCATTAGTGGATTAATCAGGACTGGAATGCATCCCCAACGTCAATCATCTGTTGCAGCATGACCTCCTTCTTCTCCCAAGCTGCTCATTGCACCTTCCCTCTGCTGTTTTAACCTTTCCTGTCTCAATGTCATGTTGTACAGGGACTTGTTCGTTTCATGTCTTTCACCCGGATACACAATCATAGAGGGGATAAAGTGGGAAAAAACCTATGGGACACCCAGAGCATAAGCCCAGGACCACGTCCAAGTGGCTTTTGGGTATTTTCAGAGGGATACTCCACAACCTCCCTGGGCAGCCTGTTCCAGTCACTGGCACAGTAAAGAAGCCCTTCTTGGTGCTCATGTCACCTGAAGATGACAAAACAGACAGAGAGAGGCTCTTACAGGACAAGCAATGCATTGACCTGAAGCCAGATCCATTTCTGAACAGAGCAAACACAGGCTACATAGAAATGGTGTTTAAGGGAATGAAAAGAAGCCATGAAACCATCATCGGCCAAAGGTCTTTAAACCCTGTAATTTGTGCCATGAAGAGAGATTACAGCCCATCTGTCCCAGCTACAGCACAAAGGAATTCAGAGTTACTCGTGCTCCCGTTCCCCGCGCTCCCGTTCCCCGCCTCTCCCAGCCCCCTGCCTAGGCAATACGTAAAGCCAACATATACAATAGTGTACCTAACTTGTTTGTGTGATCTGCCACTTCACCGTTGCTACTGTCCTTGCAGAAGCCCAGGCATTATGCTTCGAAAATAATGCATTATCTAAAATAATTCCCTGAAATCTGCCATGACATGTGCTCTTCCCAAGTTTTAGTCTGTGCTGATGGCACTGAGTACTCCAGCATTAAGATTTATTTTCCTGCCTGGAGATAATGCTGCAAGAACATGGGAAAAACACATCCGTGCACTCTAACAGTAAACTCCTGCACTAAGTATTAAGGTGACTCTGCCAAATTAAAGAGACCGTATATTTTTAAACGCCTCAGTTCAAACACCCTCTCAGAATGTTACTCATGACAGGGTTTTAAATACCTGTTCTTTGACTTACATGCATGATATCTGCCTACCCTTCGGTTTTGCTCAATTTTAGTTCAAAGTAGGTAATATTTACCAAATCCACTGAGTATTTTATTAGGCTCTGCAGAGGTTGTGAGGACCCTCAGGGCACTGCAAGTCACCCACACATTACCTGCATGAGGGCTGGGGCAACACACACCCCCAGATCCTTCAGACCTGAGGAAGAAGCTTGAGCTGGATCTCCCAGAGAGCAAAACATGCAGTCTCAACAGGAAGCACAGCCCAGCCCTCAGTCCTGGAACCCATCTCATCTTCTGGGGGCTGTGAGTGTGGGGTGGGAATACGGAGTTCTATTTTGAAACAGCACACAGCTCAGCCTGTCAGTTCCCATTGTGAGAATTTCTTACTCTGACAACCAGGGGAAAACTTGACCAAAAAGCTTATAACAGCAAGACCACACTGAGTCCTGAACAAAGCAAAACATGCTTAAAAGCTCTCGACTAGTATCACTGGGGTGCACACAGACAATAAGAAGATTTAAGAAGCTTTTCTATGTTCTGTTTCTTTTCCTACAGGATGGCTAAAATCGAGAGCAAAATTATTTAGCGAACAAACTGGAAATAAAAACAAATCCACATTCCCCAGACCAGTATCTCCCTAAAGAGACAAAGAAATAACTCTATTTGTTTTTGTGGTTCCAAACAAAGGCTGGCAAGAAAAAAGCAGACCGTCTTGGAAGTGCTGGGAGCGGGCGCTGCCAGAGGAAGGGACATCAGGCACCCAACACCCGCCATGCCCCCATCTCGGCCTCGTGCCCACCAGGTGACTTGAAATGCCCGGGGTCCAGGTTTGCACATCAGCAGAGTGGGGATAATAGCAGGTCTTTCCATCACAGGGGTGTTACAAAGATCAATTAGTTAATGTCTGAAAAGCGCTTTGAAGATATAGCAGGTGGTGAGCATTATTATGCAAATAATGTGACTTAAGAAAATCACAAGTGCTGGATTAATACTAATCCCTTTGATATTTAAAAGGCACCATTTTTCATATTTTAAAGCAGCACACATTTCTGCTATACATTTCCACGAGTGCTGTAACAACAAATTTTAACCTTTTCTTCTTGTACAGCTTAATACGTAAAACTCTTCTGGAGACATCTTTACAAAATCCGATCTTGATTCAGAGCCGGAAACAGTGGCAGCAATTATGCATGTTGATGAACTGGATAACTAAATCCTATGCAGGAATATTTCTCAGAGGATAGAGTGTCACAGGCCTAACTTGCTGTAACCAACATTGCAGGGTCTTTCGGTTTTAGGGCTTTTTTTGGAAGCATTCTAATTTCACGCATAGAGGCATTTGTAAAACAATATAGCTGCTGTATAATTATGCCCTGTTATGTGGTGGAAAGAGGGGAGAAAAAGAGAAGGATATGGTTCTTTCACTTCTTCAAAGGATGTATTATTTGTATTGCAAAAAAAAAATCCAAAACCAAAAACAACAAAAAACCTCCTCCTCCACCCCCCCTCAAAAAAGAAACCCACAAAACAAACACCAACACCCTATGTCTCATAACCTCATTTGCTGTTGTGCTTCAGATGCAAAGATCTGCAAGGGCCTCCCAGGCGATGAGACCTGGCAGCATCTGCTCCGACACCCAGCAAACATCTGCGCAGCCCCTCCTGCACAAGGTGTGTGAAGGGAGGGGGTGGTGGCCCCGAGACGTCCCACAAATCCAGCTCACATTTCCACTGCAGAATGAAACCAGAGACAGGCAAGTGCAGGGAAGCACAGGAGTTGAGACCAGAGACAGGAGATGGGACCAGGACAAAAAGGTATCTGAGCAGTGATGTCAGAAACCAAGGAGAGAGTAGAGCCAAAGAAAGACACCCCCCTGGTTTCAAACCTTGCATTTGAAACCAGTTCTCTCTTTGAAAGCAAGACACAATTGCCAGTGCAGAGAACTCCCCAGTGCAATAAGGACTTGCATTGCAACCCCCCCCCCTTTCCCCAAGGAAGCCTGTTTCTCGTCTCCTGTACCGTAAAATTTAGTGCAAACCAGCTGGTGTGTTCTGCCTAGAAATCTGCAGAATATTGCAGCGATTAAAACCAGCTTAATACTAACCCTCTTTGGAATGCACGCCTGAAATTGATATTAATGAAACAAGATCAGATATTAATATTCTGTACAGCAGGTTCTTCAAGCTGTGCTGCAGCACCAAATCAAATCTTTTCCCAAGTTGACATCCAAAATACAAACAGAGCATGGCAGTTGGTATTGACATGGGAGGAAGCAGCAGGAGTGTGTTAAAAGTTTAGAAGCTCTGAAGTTTGCAGCTATACGAAGCTCAGCTTCGTTTCCTACCGCCCTTCCCACAGCAACAATACTAATGGCTATTCAATGCAATAATAGGATCGGAACTACGCACTTCATTGTTGTTGGTTTTTTTTAATCTCCCAGTCAATATTAAAAGCATTTGGTACTCTTTAGGAGGGAGGAATGATTTTGCATTCTAGGAACAGTGAGATGTTTGCAGAGCTATTGAAGAACACCGGTGAAGGATTTACTTCACATGCCTCTGCTCATAATTGATGTTGTGATGCTTTTATTTTTAAACAGACCCGCTTCCACAGATTCACAATTTAATGTTATTCCACAAGCACACACTCAGTGTAATCTCAGTGCATTCTCATCAGCTGGAGTTACACAATTTAAATACAATATAGGTCCAAACCACCACCTGGGGGTCATTCTTCAGCTGGGAGGAGACTCATGAGAATCTCTGAACACAAAGGCCTAAGGACCAGTGATTTCTACTGCTGGGTCTGCCAGCACTGGGCAGTAAATCGACACTTTTGACCCTGGGCAAGTAAGAATAGCCCTGCCCTTCACTTCACTCTCCTGTAAAAGGGCAGTAACTTCCCCCTCTGGACAAGATCCAACAAGCCACCTGCTGCAGGACAGCACTCAGCCCAAGTGGAAGGAGAAGGCAGCACGGTGCTTCCTTCATCATCACAGAGTCAAAAGAAAGCAAGTTTCTCCCTGGAGTACCCCCAGCCTGGCTGAGCACACACACAGAAGGTTTGGTGTCCCCATCTCTACACTCTAGTTAATTCACCTTTTCTGAACTTTGGATAGCTGTTCCCTCGAGGAAAGCAATCTTCTCTGTAATTAGCAATACAGTTTGAGGTACATTGATCCATCTTATTGAAGATCACAGATACTTATAATGAAGATTAGAAACCATAAGTATTCTCAAGACTTTTGCATGTACAACCTCAACACACCAAGGTGGAAAA
>PPHD01026203.1:0-11536 GCA_002909625.1 Bambusicola thoracicus
AGGCTTTATGTAACATTTCATTATATCGGTTGTTTCTTGAGTGTTACAAGGAAAGGCAATTAAACATCACAAGATTCTTGCATCAAGTTTAATGCTCATTGGAACATTATGGCTTATTCTAAGAGCTAACTTAAGTCATTGCAAACAGCATCCCTAGAAAATTAACAGCAACTGCTGCAAGATATTGATTAAGAATCATTAAGTTAAACTAAATGTATCAGTTGGCCTTCACTTGCCAAGAAATGCCATCCCAGCAAAAGCACAGCCCAACTGGAAGTTAAAGATACTGCATTTATTGTCCTTATTGCTGCCTCTAAATGGCTACAAGAGACAAAGCAAACAGTCGTAGCAAAAAGTTCAGCTGTGGTTGACTTCTGCACAGCTCAACAGCTTCCTCTGCAAACTACACACATCATCACAAAGACTGCTCTCCAAGCAAAGGCTGTATGTATAACACAGTCACATAAGGAATCACACCATCACGTTGGCAATGTCCTCACACAAGTCAGCAAGCTCAGCAGAGCACTTCTCAATGACAAGTATGCTACAGGGTGGGCTGCATGGCTTGTGGGGTAATATCGAGATGCCTGACCTCTGACTTGGCAATCAGAAGGATAACCAACGTGAGCTGGTACAACTGTGTATGTATTCTTTAGCACTAGCTGAACTGAGAGACTGAGAACTAACAGAAACAAATTAATAACATAGCCCAAAGCATATTTTCATCACTGTTTCTAGTCAGTGCCAATTGCTGGCACGATCACAGCCTGGTAGAAATAGGATTCAGTTTTCTTAGAGAACAAAAAACAACAAAGCTGCATTTGTGTCTTTAATCTGGACATTAAATATACTGACTGAGCACAGAGTATAAATTCTGAAAAGTCATTCAGATTCTTTCATAATCTCACTGAAGCAACATTAAAGACTCAGGAGATGGTTAGCCCAGTTTTCATTGCATTTTAAATGATCTACCCAGTAAACTCTTAGGACTAATTTTATAAAGTTCCCTGGGATAAAAATGCAGCCATAAACGCTAGGTCAAAAAGTTAGATAAATAAATAAATAACCCTGATCTAGCAACTAGACAGCAAAATAAATCTTTTAAAAACTATCAAGCGAAGCTAGAAATAAAATGAGATATAAATTCAAGTTTTAGACTGTGGTCAATTGAGGTCTAGACAAAACCCTATGTTTGTTCGCTGCCGAGTCTCCAGTCTGCTCCAAGTTTGAAAAGGTAATTGAACTCAGTCTGTAATTACTGGATTAGATACAGATGGGCTCTGTACATTTCAGGGGAGGAAAGAACTGTTTTGATTCATTTTATGATTGCCTGTAAGGTCAAACTTTTCAAAATGTACTTTCATCTGCTAAATGGTTTCTCAAAGTCCCAGGGGGACATCTTCAATAACTGATGTTTTAAGCAATTTGGGTCTATCAGATCCAGTCTTTGAATGTAATACGCCGTCCATTTTCTAGAATTATAAATGTGCATGTAGGTTAATTGCTACAACTCCTACATATCTCCAGAACTGAACTTTCCCAAAAAACTGCAAGTTGTACCCAATTGTTATGTATAAATATTCATATGCTTATTTCTTTTTTTAGAGTAAAGAACGTCTTTAAAGCAGGAATAAGTAACGCAAATTAGAAACGTCCTTATTGACAAGTCTTTCCCATTGGTCAGTTCTGGGAACAGTCCCTTAGAAACCAATTCAATAAGGCATGAATGGCTCCAGTGAATTCAGTTCACTTGTTACAAACAAAAAAAAATCAGTGTGTACCTGACTGAAAAGGTCTAAAAGCACTTCAGAAGACTTCTCTTTTAGTATTATCTTATAAGCATTAAACTCTAAGAGGTTTTTTTTTTTCCCCCCAAAATCTTTCCTCCAATTAAATTGACCACAACTCTGCAACGTATTTCAATGCATGCATGTTTTCATCTCACATCTACCCCTACCTCTCTAAATGCCTTGCTTAGTTAAAAGTTCAAAAGCTCTGCAAAGGACATATAGCTCTGCTCCCAGTTAGGGGCTCTGGGAGCTACTGTAACAGCAATTTAAAGCAGAACACACAACATGCAATTAGAAGGCAATACAGTCATTCAGTTCAGAGCCTCAAAAGACAGAGGAAATGTTTTGCATAACAAAAATAAGCAAACAAGTTCACTATTCAAAATGTTGAGTTTCAGTTTGTTTACATTACAACAATCTTCTTTTAAAATTCTATTAAGAAAGTATTATTTATTACTAATTTAAAAACAAATTTATATTGTAACACTGTCACACTGGGAACATCCGCAGTCAAACACACCTCTGCAGGATCAGACACCCACAGTGCCGTTCTTTCAAGGAGTTTATATTATCCTCAGTACCATCACTTACACAACATATATGCTAAGGCAATCTCCCTCTGTCAACAGGTGTGCTATTTCACATCATTTCCATGGTGAACATTTTATTGGATTTATTTCAAAGCCTTCCACGTAAGGGATATATCCTGATGCCAGACCCAACCACAAGAACCCCAGAGGAAAGATGCTCCATAACATAAGAACAGCTCTCAGCACACCTGCTTTGGCAGCAGCTTTTTTGGAAGTAGTAGCCTTTATAAAAACCATCAGCAACAATCACAATCAAGAAACAATCTTCGAAGTAAACTTCTGACTCTCGTTAGTGTCAAAGACAAGTATGCAAATGAGTGTATCTCAAAAGGTAAAACTCATGTAGTATTTGGATCATCTTTCTTCCCATACTTCCAGTGGATGCATCTAAATGTATTTCTTTAAAATAGGATTAATATTCAGAATAGAATTTACACAGTGCATAATTCAACAGATTCTTACTTTAAGAGCCCTATAGGAAGGGCTTTCTGTCATTCACTCCAAGCAAAAAAAGCTTCTTCTGGAGAAATTTACATGCTTTAATATTCTCGGCTAAATAAAATTATACCATATATTTCATGTGTATTGAGGGAACCCACAAACCACTCCCAGAACTACTGTGAATTTCAGGACAGGGACAATAAACTGTGATGCGCTGTATGGTAAAATGGTGAAGTCACAGTCAGACCACAGCACTGCGTTTTCTATATGCCACAGAGAAAAATAAATACAGAATTTAATCAGTTTGTCTAAAATGTGACCAACTCCTGGATTTTTTTGTTTCTCCTTTCCTTCACATTGTGATTCCCTCCCAGATGTATTTTTCCTTATTGTCTGTAGGCATCTCTACTGCATTTTATATTTTTGAATATGGTGTATCTGAGTTCTTGTAGGCATTTCCCATCTACGCTACAATAGATTCAATAATGAACTAAGAACCTCTGGAATTGGAAGTAACATCATTAGTTGAAATGAAGTATATTCTTACAGTAACCTAGTCTCACTCACTTTGTGACATGTTATCATTCTGTATGATATTGAGATTGGAAGATGTACAGAACAAGGAAAGGAGACACTCAGCTAAATTGGTACGCAGGCTGCAGTATTATTTCATCGATTAATATCTCACTTGGGTTAATGCATTCTTCATTTTTAATGAAAACAAACACATAAACAAAACCACATTTAACCATCTTTGTACATTCATATACCCTCTGAAATTTGTGAGGAATTAGTCAGAAAAAAATCATCGTGAATAAGAGCTCATTTGCTTTGCAGTAAGCAACACAACTGGAAGATAACTACAAGAAGCACCCTGTGAAGTCTAACACGGCTATTTTCGTTTAGAAAAACTTAACCACATTGTTTCCTGTAATTTCGGTTATTATTAAAAAATAAAGACAGAACATTCATACATTTTCACAGTTTAAGGTCAGACTGATCAGAGTCATAGGTCACTGGAGCAGAAGTAGCCTGAGATTTGGGAAACCCAGTATCCAATTCTTTGCTTTGGAAAGAAGCAATGTCCCACATGTAAAAAAGAATTCCTGAGCCACCCCTCTGTATTAACTCCTGCATTACTTGTTGAGTACTGTTTGGATTTGATAATACTTGCACTTGACTTCACGTGGTGCAGGACCGACTAAATCAAAGGGCAGCTGAATCACACCAGAAGAAAACACTTTCTCCAGCACTGTATCTCAGTTTGGGTTTCCTGTAAAATCCACAGTGACTTTGGTGACATCTCATGTGCAGCATTTACTACAAGCCAAACAGTCCCAATTATGTCCTATGATACCCACGACCAGTACCAGCAACTGTAGCTCACACATGCAAGGGTAACGTCTGGCCAAAGGATCTTTCCATTTGCGTCATTTACTTTCTTAAAAACCAGAGTTGAACGAACTCTCCTGCAATCTAAGCCTAGATAAAGGAGCTGTCTCCTTGGACAACACAACAGAAACAGCAGTATGCATCACAGTCCAACTGAACTGACCTAAAGAAAATTATATCTATCAAAGACAATTGAAGAAAGGGGAATTTTAAATTAATCAAAAATTTGTAGCTGTCACTTGAAAATGGGTACGAAACAAAGTTCTAAATGAAGAATATCCCAAGAACATGCACATCTGTTTAATATTACAAGCCAACTGTCAACATCCTAAGTGAAGTTTTAATTTAATATTTTTTCTTTCTTGATGTTTTACCTTTAGTGAATGCCTCCTGAGAGTATCAGCTTTCTATAAGAAACTGTTAAATATAAAGAAATGTTATTGTAGCATGTTTGTAAAATCATAGTTCGAGAACTTTTTATTTTTCTAAAGCCTGACCACAACTTAATTATCTGCAGGACATTCCAAGCTCACAATTGAAAGCTCCAGTTCCCAAGCAATTTTAAACAATATCTACTGTACGGGACACACAGTATTGCTAATACTGCTACATGGTAATGTTTCCAAAAGTCAGCATTAGAGCCTTTAGACGTGGTTTTATTTTCAATAAATATTTGTTTCTCCACTTATCATTAAATGGTTTTCATCACCATTATGTTTGCCTTTCACTGTCTGGTTGCTATCATCATTTATTTTTAACACAAGTGAACTAGTAATGAAGACAGATCTCACGTACAGGATGCCTTATGTATAAAAGTGTTTTAAGACTAGGCAATTTTTTGTTGTTGTTTGTATGTGTTGTGCTCTTTCCTGAAAAAGGGGGGAAAAAGAAGGAAAAAAATGATGAAATTGAATTAAAGGAGATAAATGGAATTAAAGGAGATAGGGGCCAAAAACTCTTAAAAAAAAAATTACAGCTTTCTTTTCAGAAAGAGAAATACCAAAAAGCCCAGCAAATTTAAATCATTTTACTTTGTGAGAACATCCAAACCACCTGAAAATAGGCAAGGGAAAAAAAGTCCAATGCAATTGTGTCTGCATTTTACTCATGTCAATCTCAAAAAATAGCAGATGATACCACGCTTCTCAGAAGACAACCATCCAGAATATGCTTTTCCTGACCAAAATATGAATTACTGACAAACTCCCTTCTTCCTGCTGCTGGAACCCACTTTCCTCTTCTCTTGGCACTACTGGCTCCAGGATCCATGCAGCTCTCTGGGCTGTCACACAGACAGGGCTCTCTTCAAAGCTCCTCTTCTTCACACCAGGCCTCCAGTGTGAAGGCCTTTATTTATTCCATTTCTGGAATAAAACTATTCCAGAAATGCCCCAGATGTCCAGCAGTAAGGTTATTTCCAATCTTCTCAATTAAAATAAATTGCTACATCCCATACGTGCTAAATGTTTGAGGACTTCATTTTTTTTCCCTCGAATAAGGCTTTTCCATTAAAATAATAATTAAATGACCATATCATAAAAATCTACTTAGACTACTACTCACTACCTTTACTTGATTTCTATATGTAGTGAGATTTCATTTTTAACAAGTCCCAAAACAAATCCCTCCTCTTGTTTTCAGCCTCAGACCAACAAAACACTGAGGAGTCCTTCATTGCCCTCACAGAACCTCTGCTCATGTTCACCTGAAACCTATTTCTCACTTTCCAGATGAGACATGGAAATGCGGGAGAGAGTTCCAGCCTGTACTACAGAAATTCATCTTATGGATTCTGAGTGAATATTTAAGCTCACATTAAAAGTTTAAAAGTCAATAACAACAACAAATACACACACACACACCCCTGGAAGTGTCAGGCTAGCAGTCTGTTGAAGGCGGAAAAGCGAAGATGGGAATGGATTTGGATTACATTCACAGAACCATAGAATCATTAAGGTCAGAAAAGACCGCTAAGATCATCTGGCCCAACCATCCAGCTACCACCAGTATTGCCCGCTAAACCATGTAGCTAAGTACTACATCCACCCTTTGCTTGAATGCCTACAGGCACAGTGAGCCCACCACCTCCCTGGGCAGCCTGTACTGATGCCTCACCACGCTTCTAACAAGAAATTACTCCTCCTATCCAACCTGAACACGTTTAATTTCATAGGGGTTTTGTTTGTCTCACACGCTGGACAACACCTACAGAAATGGAATATTTTTACATTTCAGCAGATGCAGTACATCCACCTTTCTATTGCTCTCACTGCCTCCAGTAACAAGGGTTTGAGTCAGTGTAAGGATAAAAACAAGCACACGCCTCAAGGCTGGCACCCAGTTGCTAGAAATTGTCATTTTTGGCAAACAAAAAGCTCTGCCATGCCACTCTGAAGCCAGGAAGTTCATGTTTCCAATAAAGTATTCATAATTTTAAAATCCTACACCGTTACACTAAATTGAAATGTTTTTGACATTAAAGAACATTTTCCCCAAAACTGCAGCCAACAGTTCGTATCTCCACTTTTCACCCTTTAATTGCTTTCACTGAAGCTGTCACACCAGGGTTTATTATTTGCTGGCTTCATAAATACTCAAGTATAGTGGCCTGACATTTCAAAGACAGAGCATGTCATTTCATAATATTTTACTGACAATTATACCCTTTTGTCTATGGTGGAACACAAAAACTTCATTCCTTTGCCATCAAAAACAATCACAAGGAAGTGTTCAAGGCCAGGTTGGATGGGGCCCTGGGCAACCTGGTCTTGTAAATGGGGAGGTTGGTGGCCCTGCCTGGCAGGGGGGTTGGAGATTCATGATCCTTGAGGTCCCTTCCAACCCAGGCCATTCTGTGATTCTGTGATTACAGCAGTAAATAATCTCATTAACCAATACTAGCAAGAAAACACAAGAGTCTTGATACACCTCAGTGAAGGCAATGATTAGTTATTAATTTGCTTGAAGCTGCAAACTCTAAACTTTGAAATATCCAATCCCTAAGAGAGTTTCAACTTTTTTTTTTGGTTGATTTCATCACCAAGCATGGCATTCTAGGTCATCTCCCTCATTTATTACTACTAAACACATCTGAGAGCTCAAAACAGTTACTATCTAGGATGGCTCAGAAATTGTTTGCTAACCATCATAGAGGAAGAAGCTGCTTAATCCAATTCTAGGCTTTTTTGAGGTTAACAGAATTAGTGCCCTTCAACAGTCAAAGATAAAACAGGTATCCCCCACTATGTAACATTACAAGCATACAGTATGCCCAGAGAAAACAAATGCAGGATGTTGTGAAAAGTCACATGTAAGTATGGACCAGGCTCTGAGCAGCCTGATGGAGCTGTAGGTGTCTGTGTTCACTGCAGGGGAGTTGGACTACATGACCTTTAAAGGTCTCTGCCAACTCAATTCTATGATTCTAAGTTCTTCTCTGGGCTACAATCCCCCAGATCTGTCCTGTTTTGAAAGAGGAGAGAATCAAAACCTGAAAGTCACTTAATTTCAGAGAAATGAATTCTATTTTGGCCTCGCTGCTGATGTCTGGAAAAAGAAATGTCAGCAGTTACATCACCAGCATATCACTCTGGTACGATTGCTTTGCTTATATGCAAGTTCATTTCTGTCATAAAGTAGATTCTAGGTTTAAAATATATAAAGAGATAAAAGTTTCTAGCAATTTCAATGTACCTAAATAGTGAAAATAGTGACTTCTTCTTTCTTCAAGAAAGTTGTTTGATAAAGAATTCAAAGAGAAGGTAAGTTGATGCACAACTGCAAGTTATATTCTTACTCTTTCTTCTTCCTTTTTCCTTTCTTGCTTTTTCTAACCTAATTAGTTATATTCTGACATCCTCAGCATCAGTTTCTATCTGTCATTCCTGTTTGCATCCCCACTGCTATCCTCTCAGAGCTGACTGTCCCTTCTCCCACCTGTCCCAGCCTGCTTTCCTCCTGCTCAGCCTGCTCGCTCTGTCGTCATCCCATTGCATCACTCTGGCTTTTCCCATCCCAGAACACCTGCCACCCTGCCCCGGTCACACAAATGCGCCCTGTATTTGAGGTATGAAGGAAGCCATATGTATTAATCCCAGGTTTCTTCCAATTCCATGTGTACAACAATCTTCCGTTAGGTCTATCCTTATTTTTCAGCAAGGTAACAACAGCTCACAGCAGAGGTCAACTTAATAGAAGCCTGCAAAGAGTTCATAGTAACCACCTACAATGAATAATTCCTCCAACAACTGTAAGCCAGGAAATAACTTCCCACAGCCAAGCGGGCCCTGGAAGGAGGCAAGGAAAGGACAAGGAGAGGGGGACCCTCTGCCCTCAAACCCACACTGCAGCCCTGGAGGACTCTGCAGCACCACGTGATGCCCAGATAACCAAAACAACCTCAGTGGGCAGCTGGGGAAGCTGTTTCCCAAGCCAGCTTTCAAACCAGCTGCTCAGCCTATGTTCAGAAATAATTCCCATGGAGTTCAGAATGTGCTGAAAAGCAAACAAACAAAGGGAAGGGAGGACAACAGACATTTGTACAGACATTTCAGATCTTCCCAAAACAAGAGTTCACAGCTCCTCCCCCAGGGCCAACCTATATCCTCACCACTGTTACTGATGGCAGTTTTACTGAAACCAGAAGCATCACATGGGGAACGTTAGTGATTTGGCTTTTAATCCCACTGCATTAAAAAAGGGTAGCATTTCATTCCTCTCCAAAAATCTTTTTAAAATCCTTCCCCTGCTGTTCCCTTAACCTGCTTTTTGAGTTTCTACCCTCCTCATTTAAATCATCAACTTTGCCTTCCATCTCTTAGGCTGAGCTGCTTTCCAACAAGGATGAAGGAAATGAGAGGCAAAAAACAATTTGCAGAGAGGAAGAGATAAATCTGAAATAATACAGTGCAGTACACTGTACCTTCCCATTTGAAAAAGTATAATTTAGAATTCTGTTTTCTGCCTAGAAAATAGGAAAGGGACTCCCAGGTGCATGCAAATGAGTACAACATGCAGCCCCCAGTGAACGCAGAGGGCAGAACTGAGTGTTCAGCACGGTACGAGGGAGACGTCAGCACGAGTTTCAATGACCTCAGCTGTGGGCCCAATTTATTAGAATTTACCTCTCATTAAGAGCTAAAAAGCGAGCTGAAATATCACTTGCTGTTCAAAATTTGGCACAGTCATTAATTTCTAATAAGGGCCGTAATTGGCTCTACCGTAAGCAATATATATTTTCCTGGCATCCAAATATTCTCTCATGGGAGTTATTCCTATGTAGTGGTTAGAGCCAGAATGATCGTATAAACTAACCTGAATAAAGCAGGTTGGAGTTTTTCAGTCTGCTTCGGTATAAAACAGAAGAAATTAAAGGTGTTCAGCTTTAACCGTTTTGGCTCTTCCCCTCCCAGTGCTATTAGAGTCAGCCACTCAGCTACATGTGGAGCAGTTCACTCACTGCCATGCAGACTGACCCACCAGATGTGTTCTGCCACACACTTAAACGTTAGTTCTCAGATACAGAGGTTTTGGAGATTACGTCTCATTCAGGGCTATTCTAGACCTGGCAAATGCATGTCCTACCCCATTAAACAAGTTAATACGGTAAGCAGGTTATTTTATTTTTAAACTGACATTTTCAACAAGAAATATATAAAAAAAAAAAGGAATACTTTATACAGTAATTAACTGGAAATTGGCAGGTGGTCTTGAAAAATACAATATTGTTGGGTTATTAAAGATGTTTGTATAACTGAAAAAAGTCTGAGTGCTAATATTGACATTCTGGTTTCCCTGGCAAGAGAACAAAGTAGACCTAATTTTCACTTGACTGTCTCCTTTTTCACATGTAAAGGCAAATTAAACAGTGCTATAGCTGGGGCTGTCTGTGCATGGGTTGCTCTCAGGCTAGTGGGCACCATATTTTTCTCCTTTGTTTTGAGTATTTTGAATATTTCTTGGTCTTTTACAAACTCAGATGTAATTCACTGCGTTCTGAAACCACTAACTTGAGTGTGGGGATTTTTCCATCTCATTACAAAGGATGAAACAGAGCAACCGAACGTATTCTTGATGTGAATATGGGCCTATTATACCAACTAAAAAAATAAAATTAAAAAAATTGATCATTCTGTAGAATACAGAGAAAGAAGTTATATAAAGAACAGATGTTGTAGCTCCATGAATCTGGCATTCTTATGCGTTCAACAGCTTCAATCACAGACATTCAATCATTCTGAAATTCTGCATTTAAGGGCTCAGAAACAATTAACCTTTGAAATTTTCCCTTCTCAAGGACATGCTTTCAGGGTCGTCTGGTATTGCTTTTGAAGAATTTAAGTTGTAGCACTTCATTTTTTAGCTATTTGCAAGAACGTTAAAAAAAGCAGATAATCTCCCTAGCAAAACAACAACAAAAAACAGTAATCTATGGTTAGAATCAAGCCCGTTGTGAAATTCTGCTTTGCCACTAATTTTGTTTCTGTTCATAAGCTGTATCAACCCTAATCCCATTTCTGTAACACATACTGAACAGTCAGCAGTGATCAAACATTCTCACCCCTCCAATGTTTGCAAATAAGTATATTTGACAGATGATCTTCCTAATAGCTTGTACTTGGCATAAAAAGTAAAGGAGAAGGCTTAGATAGTAATATTTCCTAAGACAGAAAGAAGTGCAAGTGCCAGACACCTTCCAAAACTGACAGTGATTTAAAAATAACCAAACCAGTTGGTTTAAGGCTATGGTAAAGCTGAGAACAAGTGTCACATAAACTGGGCCTATGTGATATCTGTACTGGTTATATATTGGTATCAAATCAGATACCAAAACCAAGTTACCATGCAAGTCTGTAAAAGTGTGATTAAAACAATCTTTAATATCCATATATCATAGAATCACAAGGTTGGAAAGGACCCACAAGACCATCTAGTACAACTGTCCTCCCATTACCATTGCTACCACAAGCCACTAAACCATATCTCGTAGCTCCTCTTCCAGATGCCTCTTGAACATTGCCAGGGGCAGGCCATTCCAGTGCCTGACCATTATCTGAGAGAAAAAGTTTTTCCTTATGTCTAATCTAACTAAACCTCCTCTGGTACAGCTTGTGGCCATTTCCTCAGGTCCTGTTTGTTGCCTGGGAGAAGAGGCCAAATCCTTCCTCATCACAACGTCCCTTCAGGAAGTTGTAGAGTGCAATGAGGTCTTTCCTGAGCCTCCTCTTCTCCAGACTGAACAATCCCAGCTCCCTCAGCCGCTCCTCATAAGACTTGTGCTTCAGACCCCTCACCAGTTTTGTTGCCCTTCTCTGGACACGTTCC
>PPHD01026206.1:0-11535 GCA_002909625.1 Bambusicola thoracicus
AAAAAAAAAACATGCACTTTCTTTCAGTTTTTTTGAAGGAACTTTGCATTCCCCTACATGGAGACTTCCTGAAAGCCTAAGCCTTGCTCAGCAGCCAGAAACAAATGTGCTATAGGCTGTTAGAGCTCAATCAGTAGACCACTGGGTTGTTTCACATGGGCTCTACTGCCTACTTTTTCACTGAAGTCATGGTAGCTAGCTCTTCAGCAGTACTTCTGTACAGTCCTTTTCCCTTCTCCAGTAATCCTTCTCTTCTCATACTCTAAGAGTACTCTTTGAAGGGTCTTCCACTCCTTTGTCTCTTAAACACCTTTTCCACTGCATGTTCCCAGTTGAGTTGGGATCATCCTCCTCCCCCATCAGTAACGACGAACTTTTTCAGACCCAAGCCCATGGACACAGACCACCATTTTCCCAGACGCACAATCCCTAAGACCCTACCCCTGAGTTGACAACAGCCTCCCCAAGCACTGCTCTATCCTGGTTCCTGGTGGATTTCAGTCCCAGGAAAGATACCCCAGACCAGCTCCTTCCTCCCTAAGATAAAAATGCCATTCTACATCTTAGGCAAACCGGTGCTGACATTTGTAGAGGCCTGATGGTACTTTTTGCATACGCGTCTCTCTATTTAACTTGTTTTATTGTCTGTATACTGTTTCTAAGGGCTGAAATTGCCCTCTGGAAAGGTCTTGTATAAACACGAGAAGGAATTTGGACTATTCATAGTCAACATTTATTTTACCAGCGTGAAACTCAAGAGACTTCTATCTCGTTTCCAAAAGACTAACAGAATCTTTTCAAGCTGGCAGAAACGTTGAATAAATAGAGTAATCAGGGTTGTGTAAAACTACTTGCATTTTTATGTTATTAGGCATTGTCAGTTAATGCACTATATCTTCAGTCTGGTCACTCAAGGGAACTACTTCACATTACAGTAGGAGGTTAACTGTTGTGTTTTTTTTTTTAAATATAATACTTTTATGCACTCTAGTGTTTGTAACATTCCTCCTAGAAACTTGAAACCATCAACTGAAATCCAGCTCTGATAAAAGCCACTGAAATGCTGTTGAGACCAGTGGCACTACACCTGCTTTATGTAAGTAGTAAGTACGATGTTGGTCCAGCATTCCCTTTCCATATTGACAACTGGGCCAGATTCAGAACTAGTATAAGAGGGTATAAATCCATTTAACCCACCTTGGTCTCGCCTAATACGTTCAAACAGTAGAAATTTGAAATTCACATGCTTCATGTTTACTCGCTGTCATGTTAATCAACAAAGGAATTAGTACACTGGTTAATAGCCTTTTCTCAAGTTATTCCAAAGCAAGTCCAGTTTTAACCCCAGGTTTAAAGAAGCATTTATCACACTAGGGCAAGATAACACTGGTAGCAGAGTCACCAGTAGGCAGATAGGCAATTTCAATACACTCTTTCAGACATCCATTTTAAAGAAGAATTCTTGGTTTTAATAAAGTCCCAGCAGCAAGCAGCCCTCCTCTGTGCCCTGAGTGCTCAGACACAGAGGGTTATTATAGAAGCTGGCCTTCAACTCTGGCAGTAAATGCTCAATGGCTCAAAGTTAAGGAAAAGTTGGGATGGTCTTAAATTGTTCCCAATACAGTCAGCTGCTTTGGTCAACTTTTTCCTCATTCAGAAGGCTACATGAGGTGTAGATAGCTTACAAAGCAGTATCAATCCATTACAGTTACATCAGTAAAGTTCCACATATCACATGCAGAGGTTCTTCTGAGGTTTAGATGAACTTTAGGTTTAACAAATTCTGTATTTGCTTAACTAATTAGTGCTTGAAGACCCAATTATCCTCTCACATCTTTTACACTACTGTCCTTTCACTACTAACATTTGTTTCCAGTCAGTAACATCATGTGAAAAAGGAGAATCATACCCTGCAAGTCTAGAGTAAGGATACTCATTGCTAAAAGGAAACTCAGACATATGCACCCCAGGCATTATTAGGGCCCTCAGCTTACTTTTGCTTAGAGCTAGCAAGCACAGCACACCCAGCCTTGCCTGCTAACTCAGACCAAACTGTCCTCTCAAGTTTATTAGCTCTTATGAACTCCCATCCGGTGCAGCCAGTGGAAGTTTCATTTAATGACAAGACCGCCTGCACAGACCACATGGGCTCCTTTTCTCAGGGAGCGTGCTTGGTTGAGCTACATAAGAGCACCAGATGGTACTGGAGCTGTTTGGAAAAAGAAATATAACCTCAGTCAACATTGTTACAAGGAAAAACTAGGTTTTCATCCTAGCTTTACCATCCAGTTATGGCCAAGGTGACTCACCAAGTGCTCCTCCTGAAGATTCTTGGTCCCACTGTGACTGCCAGAGGGATTACAGAGGAGTAGAGATACCCATTCCAGCAGATGCCAATCCAGTTAGTGTACCTAAGAGGTTGAAAGGCCTAATCTAACCGCATTTGGTGTCCTGGAAAATGTATTCTCAGCTTCACCAGTGGACTTAACATTTGCTATCTTGAGTCACTTCTTCTGTGATCAAACAACCAAACCTCTGCATCCTGAATCACGCTGACATGAACAGGGCACACCCTTTCCCACCCCAGGTAAAAATCTTTGCTGAGCTAGAAAATGCTAGTACTGTATATAGTTGTACATAATTGTGTTCCCACCAGCCTGCTTCTTCTCGAAAAGGCTAGAGAGCAATTGTCAGGTAGAGTTCTCTGGAACAGGTGGGAAATCAGTGGAAATAAGAATTTAAAAGGCATCTACATAAAGCAAGGAGCTCTAAGACTCAAGGTTGGAACATCTGGCTCTCAGGTCTTGGTGGAGTTGCTTCCTGCAGGAAATCTGGAGTAAACACATGCAACAGTAATGAGACACCAAAGGAACCTTATATAATATTCTGCACTGCATCTTCCAAGCGGTGATTTTCACCACTTAATTTTTCTTTAATATTTGCATTTGGAGATGGGACTAGTTCCACTTCCCAGGTGGTCATCTCTTTGCTCAAGTAGAGCAGGATTTACTTTAACTGTAAATAACCATAAAAAACAGCAAATAAGAAACTTGCATTTCTATTTTTCCCATTTTCCAATAGGATCACCAGTTTACAGTGGTGATCTTTAACAAAGCACAAAGAACACCATCTCTCACCATGTTTTTTAACACAGACATTGGAATTCCATGTAAGTTAAAAAACCTCCTCGGTTTCTTTAAGATCTCACCTATGATCAAGTTGTTCTGCATATCTCTTCTAGTTTTCTAACGAAAAGGTAGGATGATCATAAAGAAAACCTATGAAAGAAAAAGGGCTGGCTTTCAAGGGGTATGGCACAATGGAGGGACGAATGTCATCCTTCATACCAAGGGAATTCCAAGAGCTTGCCACCTCCAGCTTAACCAAGAGTGAGGCTATTTAGAAGGCAGAGGGGCACTAATCACGGCTACCCTTGCTGAGACATTTCTTCCCCCAACACAACCTATAGAAAAGAATGTTACTCCAATTCCTTTGAATTTTTAAGAGACAGCTAGTACTGCCATAGCTCTTTCTGAAGTATATGCACAAGATGAAATTGAGATAAGCATGGAGTGGACAAAGTACTTTCTTTATCATTGACAGATTGGTTTGTAAAAATCCAGCCTGCAATTTCACATACTTCCCCTTTTTTTGAAGGGAGTGCTGGGGGGGGAAAGGAGGTGCTTTTCCAAACCTGTGAATGCAATGTTCAGCAGCCAAGCTGAAAAGTTCCTGCTGCTCCTGCAAAAAAAGGACAAACAAGCCCTTTTCATGTCAGCTGTGTCCTGCTGGAAATGTCAGGGCTTTGTCACAATGGAACAAAGCATGCCTGGTGTCTGTTCTTTCAAAAGGTCTCTTAATTCAAACAAAAGAAAAATATTCACATCTGGAAGGGGTCGAAGGCAGGGGGTGGGAGGGGAGGAAGCAAAGTTCAGATGGCATGTCATAGGATTGTTGTTTGTCTAATTACTGTACTGTCTGTTCTGGCACTTATTGATCCAGTTAAAGAAAGAAAGCCAGGAGTTAAAAAAGCAATTTTTTTATTGATTGACCTCAAGGGGTCAGATGAGACACTCCACTTTTGCTCTTTTTCATCATTCTGCAACATTCAGGCTGAGAAAAAAAAAAAAAAAAAAAAAAAAAAGACTCTTTTTAATAGGAGTGGTTTCTCTTCTTTATTTTTTAGAGGAAGGAAGTAAAATTGTTGTGTATTTAGTCCAGGCTTGCTTTAGAAAGCTCACTTTGACATGCATAGGACACGCATCCTGAAGGGCTGCCCTTTCCAATGGGTTTATTTGGGCAATCTGTCCCTGCAAAGATTAAAGCCTTCTAATGACTGCAGAGCTGGGAGGCTGCATCAGAAAGGAGCCATGGGAAAATTAAAAACGAAGTGTCTAGTGATGTGAGATCAGAGGGGAAGAGAATAAACTTGAGAGCAGCACTTCACTCCCTAGCCTCAACAAGCCAGCAGCGAGAGTTTGCATTACAGTGCTAAACTCTTTCTCCTTCAGCATTCGGGGCTTCCAAAGATGAAAAGCCTCTCCTAGGCTGCCACCTAGCTAGTTAATTCCTTGTATTGTTTTAGGAGCTATTTTAAAACACTCTTCTGCTCCAGCCCTTACAGCACTGACTCCTCCCTTCTGAGCCGGTATTTTGTCAGGAGTTTCAAGAGCGATAAAAACTTGCTGCCAAGTCCCTTTCTTCCTTGCAATGTGTTTTATAACCCAGCGTGTAGTTCAGCCTGTCCAAACACTACACCAGTACACTGCCACCAGTTTCCATGGAAATGGTTAACTCCTTCACAGCCAGAAGGCTTTAACATGCTTCTTGCCATGAAGAACCTGACAGCGTGCACCACGCTCAACCTGCAGAAGCACTGCATTTTCCAACAGTCCTGGCAACTTTAGCAAAGGATTTACTTTTGTTTTGACCTCTCACGCCGAACTGCAGCCTTAACCAAACCTGCATTTAAGTCATCCTATAGCATGAGCTGCGGGAAGCTGTCCCTTCCCACATTCATCTCGGCGTTACCATCGTGTCTGAAGGCACGACGACCCCACTGACATCAACGTCCTCAATGCCACACCTGTGGAAGAGCCAAGGCATGAGACACGAGGAGGACTCCAGAACAGACAGAGGGGAGATGAAGGGCATGACTTCAAACTCAGCCAGAAACCAGAGCAGCAAAACAGGAGTTTAGGAACTCTGCTAAAGTTTAGGAGCGCTGCTTTAGCTGTGGAAAGCAGGTTCCCATCCTTACTGTCACAAAGGAGAAGCTCCCTGGCAGCTGCCACTCGGGTGGCACGCTTGTTAACCCAAACTGAAAAACAGAGGCAGAAATGCGGATATTCAGCAGAACTTTCAACCGCAGTTTCCTGGAAGGATTCCCCACTCCTGAACGATTCTATAAATATTCTCCAGGCTCTCATCGCAAACGGAGCCTTCCCAGCACTTTTAACATGCAATGTTTTCTTCTGGCATTCAGACACTCTACAGAAAGGAGAGCTGAACAACCAGACACAGCTACAGCTTTTATACAGAAGAGCCAGTAAGTTTGGCTTCGAGCAAAGACACTGGCAGGGTTTGTAGCAAGAACTGTACTCTGACTTCCACAACAGCCTCCTGGAGGGTTTCCTCGCAGACTCCGCTTGGGGTTGGTGGCAAGTGGGAACCAGCAGCCCCCCCCCCATCCACTGCACTACTACAACAACCGACGGAGGTGCAAGAGAACTCCATCCACACACTCGGCTCACAGCTGCTGAGGTGACAGCCCGTGCGGGCTGTCAGGCGGACACGTGCCCGGCTGTAACTCAGAGGACACCACTGATGGGTTCCGTACTTTTTGCCACTTAGCAAACAGCGACCGTATTTGGCTAAGCAGCCTCAGCTGCAAACAAAATAGAGAACTTGGATGAAGAGGTAATGGAAACTCTAGTCCCGAGACAGCTTGGGTGTCCCCCGCCTCACGTTCGTGCAGGGCTGACCGTAAGGACGCTCAACCCCACAGCAAGGGGCGCCAAGCGAAGAGTGCCAGCCTTCCAAAAACACACGCTTATGAGATCACCCCACGAAGACACAGCGTCCCAAAGGCGCGGTGACACCCGTCCCTGTCTCCCCAGCACTCCCCCCCATCTCACCCCACGCTGACGGAGCCGTGCGGGACACCCCACGGCGAGGCGCCCCCTCCCGCCCCGCAGCGGGCAGGTGGCAGCCCCGCAGCCCGGGGACGGAGCCACTCACCGATGTCGGAGTTGCAGAACGCGTCCTGCGGGTGGATGGGGACGCAAGTGCACGCCTCCGCCACCAGGTCCCGCAGGCTCCAGCTGCACAGGAACACGGCGAGGAAGCCGAGCCACGCCGTCATGCTGCCTGCCCCGAGGTGCGCTTCGAGCTGCAGCCGCTGTTCTGTTCGCCTAACTCGAGCCTCGCCTGCTCGCTACTCGCTCGCTCCTTCCTCACACCGCCTCTCTCTCGGCCTCAGCAGTGCAGCCCTCGCTCGGCGGCACGGAGCAAGCCCGAGTGCGCAGCGCTACAGGACCGAGCGGGGCTGAAGCGAGCCGAGCTGTGCCGCGCTGCCCGGTGCGCCGAATTATAGCCTCGATCGCGCCCTCTCGGGCTCCGGGGGCGCCGCCGCAGCCGACCAATAGGAGCCCCGCATTACCTCATCGGCGGGAGAGGCCAGCGGGACGGGGCGGGGCGGTGGCCGCGGCTTCAGCGCCTTATACGGAATAGAGTGGGGAGCGCCGCGCGCGGGCGGGCGTTGGGTCGGGTGGCGCAGGTAGCGGCCCCTGTGGAGAAGTCCCCCCGAGGAGAAGTTCCTTGCTTCTCAGAGAAGTCCTCGGCTCGGCGGCGGCTGCGGCTCGTCAAAATGAAAACACTCGTGCCCCTGAGTTATGCACGAGTGCCTGCACGGCTCTGTCCCAGCACAGTCCCGTCCGCCCCGGCCAGGCTCTACCTCCCCTCACGAGGGGAGAGGAAAGAGGCATCTCAGACGCTCGTGGAGTTGCTGTTTGCTCGCAGAGCTTGGGGTGTTTCTCTCACAGCCATCTCAGTTGGCTGTAAACTGACTTTTGGCTGCGGGAGATGGAAGGAAACGGCACTGTGAAGCGTTTTCAGGAAGCGAGCGGAAAGCGGCACCTCACCGCTTTTCCTCCTTCAGTAAGCAGCGAAAGTAGGATGGGGGAAAGGACAGGTCCTAGCTGCACCCCTTGCCAGGATGGCGTCCTGTGGCCCTTCATCCTGCCTAAGTGCCCCTTCTCCTGCCTCCCCACCAGCCGCCCTTCTCGGGATGGCTGTCAGCAAGAGCTCGAGCTGGGGAAAGCAGTGTTACATCTACCCAGGCGCTCCCAGCGTTTAATCTCAAAGTGTATTTTAGCAGAGCAGCTTTAGAGGAATTTATAGAAAAGACCTGCTTGTTTTGTTTTCCCTTATCCCCTTTTGGAACAGTACATTTCTATCAGCCGGAGAAATGTAAATGTTATAGTAGAGCTGGGACGGTGAGGAAGGAGATTGCCAGCTGCAGGATGCAGACAGCCTTACTATCCTGCAGAGGGGACCAAGGGGTGATTAATCACTGTATCAAACCAGTGTATGTAATGTCAGAGTACTTTACATGGGGTTTACAAGATTTAAGCATGTCTTGTTATAAATGATGCTGGTATTAAAGGCCAGGGACCAGCTGTCCTAAATTTCTAAATAGTCAGCTAAGTCTGTAGATTTACAGTTGTGCTCCATCTGGGTGAACCACAGCCTGCCTACACCTTTTCTTTAATCATACCACCCCTATAAAATTAAAGCATCCAGTCTTGTGGAAACACAGGCTCTCATTTAGAGCATAGGTATACAGAAGCTTAAAGATTGCTAGCAGCTATCAAAATGACAAAGCAAACAGCGGAAGTCAGAGAATCATAGAATACCCCAAGTTGGAAGGGACCCATAAGGAACATCAAATCCAGCTTCTGGCTCTACAGAAATGTAGGTTCCTCTCCTTGCTGTGACACAGACAGCCTGTGTGACAGTTTCACCTCACTGTGCTTCAAATCCCAGTCTGTGTAATTGGGGTAATGCTGATGGAGCTTCATAGGAATGCGTGTTAGTGAATGCAGTGAAAAGAATCAGATGGTGTTGAGGTGATAACAGGTACACATGAAGCAGGACATGAAGCAGGACATTAGATGTAGGCATGCTAGTGTCAGAATCATTTGGATCCAAATTGCAATATGAGAAACCCCATGCAAAAAGCTCCTTAGGTATTCGGGCTGTCAGCTCCATGTACTAGGGCTGAGGTTGAATCTGTCAGATTGGGCTGTCACTTCGATCTCACTGAGTGTAAACAAGGAACAATTCCACTGACCTCAGCAGAGAAACGCGGAAGAAAAATGAGGTGTGTCTGGCACTTTCGTTTTTTCTTTGTTGTTGTTAAAAAGTTTGATATCACCAACATCATGATGCACCTGATCTATCAGCGTCTCAGATCAGTACCTGAGAAAAGCAGTTATTCCATAATCTGACAATGGTGTAAATAAGAGAGACTTTGGCCCTCACACAACTAGATTACAATCACAACTCCAGCACCACCTGTCCAAGTAGATCCTCTGAGGTTTCTTCATGTCTGTAATAACACCTCTCCGGTGCGTTCCAAGGACTAACGAGCTGAATACTTTATAACAAGCTTTGAAGATGCTGGGTGTTGCGTAAAAGCTGAGTGCCTGTAATACACAGACACGGGACACGTTCAGAGGAGACTAAAAAACAAACCCTTCACTCAACCTGCTTTCTGCAAAGGGAGAAGGAAGAGGGCTAGAAGTTACTGAGGTTCCTTCCTTCAGGCATGGCAGTAGTTCGTTTATGGTGGGACTGACCAAGCTTGTAGAAGTAAAACCAAGTTTGTGCTGATTACAGGAGCTAGTTAACTTTTCAGATGTAACCCAGAGAAGTAATCTGCAATTACTTATCATGCTGAAAAGGAGTGCTGCAGTCTGACGTAGTGGCAAGGCACAGCTGTTTGGAAGGGATGATGCTCGCCTTGTCCGTGTGTCATGGTGAACCACTGTCATCTCTGCTGCCGTTTGAGAGGTGTGTACCTGTGTCTGAACAGGAAGGACTTAGATGATTTGTCTGCTTTTTTGACACCTAGATATTCAATTTCAAAGAGTTAAACTTCCCTGTAGCAGTAGGGATGCAGGATACTATGCAATATTAACAGTCCAGTAGGACTGGATATTGTCCAGTAACAGTATTTATTTGCCACTTAGCATACACAGAAATGAGAGTGTTTTATCTTTGTAAATCACAGGTAAATAGTTCTCAGGAAAGCTCAGTCTGGCCCGTGGCCTGCTAGGAGGCCTCTGTTAAATCATTTGACCTGCTTATACATTAGTTTTCTCATAAATAGAGCTATTATGTATTATCCTCTGATTATATCTATTAAATGTTCAATGTTAGCCTCTCCACCTTGAGCCCTACCACTAAAATGCACTCTATAATAGCCAGGAAAGAGTTCCGTTTGTTTATTTATATGAGAAAATTTTTATATGTGGCCAAAGTAACACAAAGTCAATTAAGGAACTGAAAGGAGAACTCATTCTGAGTCCCTACCCTATGCCCTGTCTGCGTGGGAGTAACTGCAGAGGGGAAAATAAAATTAACTAGCATTCGGCTCCTTTGGCTAGACAAAACTTTAAGCCTTATATGGCCATTAAAAACATAGCAAGAAAAGAGGGAGAAAATAAAGACCTTGATCTTCATATGAGAAAATTAGAGTTCACATTTGATTTATGTCACCAAATAAAGAAATCTATGTTATTTCAGTCCACCACCAAGAACACACTGTTGAACACAATTAAGGAACTCTGTGCTTTACTGGGCAGCCACACCACTTCATGCTGTGATCTTGTCGGATCCCACAAGCTAAGCATGACTGGGCTGGGTCAATAGTTGGTGTGAAATTTCCCAGGGAAAGCCATGTTCTGCAGGTGTTGGCTGAGTGAAGTGGCATTCTTCTCTCAGTCGTGCACGAATGTGTAGAGACAGTGCTAGGGGGCACTGCGCTGCAAGAGATGTTTGCATCTCATGTGGATGAAGTTAGGTTCCTTGCAATATCTAAAGAATTCACTCCTCGCAAAAGCAGCGATGTTAAGCCAAGCGTCTTGGTTAAATGCGAGGAGAGAGAACTACATTCACTTCCATAGATACTCATCAAGAGCTCATTATACTCATCAAGAGCAGAACTGCTAATATCATTTTCCTTCCGCAAGTCCTGTTTGTGGCTGGAAAGGATCAGCCCAGAGCTAGGCATAGAGGCTGAGATAAAAGCACTTTGGGATGGTCCTCCAAGAGGCATAAGGTGTTGATGGAAGTGAACTAAAGGCATATTCTCTTCCCTTCCCATCACCTTTCACAACGAGCTGTGCGGGTTTCCAGACACTGGCAGAAAGCTGCTTCTGAACTGACAAAAGCATCTGAATGTAATAAGTACAGAAGGGCTTAATCAAACTTCAGGAAATTTGGGCCAAAAAAAAAAAGAAAAGAAAAAGAAAAAAAAGAAAAGAAAAAGAAAAAAAAGAACAAAATGAACAAACAAACAAAAGCAAAACACATTCACTACCATCAGCTTAAAAAACCCTGACACGTGTAGTGCCTGACAACAGCCCAACTCCTCACAGAGCTCAGCAGGCTTAAACCAAGCAAAGCACAGATTAAGTCAGGAGAGTTCGGCCTGCAGTTCAAACAGTCCTGCCACCTCCATGAACAGTACATTAATTTTAAATGTTACTGAACTGTGGGCATTTTTTTCATTTTAGATTGTCCATAGTGACTTAACTAGATTCATGGCTGTAGAGCCTTTCCATCAGCGCTCCAAATTGTCTAGCTGCCAAGTTGCCTCGTCTTGTCCTGAAAACCCTTCTTGAAATTAATTACCCTCATATCCTTTACAGCAATTCAGCATCACACCCTTTAGAAGATGTCACTGCTCTTCTGCTTTCATATAGCAGGTAGGAAAGGACTTTTTAGGCATCTAATGTTCTCTTTGACAGCGCATCCACACTATGTCATAGAATTATAGACTCATAGTATGGCTTGTATTGGAAGGGATGACCTGAAGGATGATCAGGTTCCAGCCCCCTGCCATAGGCAGGGCTGCCAACTGCTAGATCAAGTACTAGATCAGATTCTCCGGGCCCCATTCAACCTGGCCTTGAAAACCTCCAATGATGAGGCATCCACAACCTCTGTGGGTAATCTATGCCAGCACCTCACCACTGTCTCAGTAGAAAACTTGCCTCAGACATCTAATCTAAATCTCCCCTCCTTTAGTTTAAAAACATTTCCCCTTGTCCTATCACTATCCACCTGTGTAAAAAGTTGATTTCCCTTCTGTTTATAATCTCCTTTTAAATACTGGAAGGCCACAATGAGGTCTCCCCACAGCCTTGTCTTCCCTGAGCTAAACAAGCCCAGCTCCTTCAGTGTATCTTCATAGGAGAGGTTCTACAGCCCTGTGATCATCTTTCTGGCCCTCCTTTGGACCCTCTC
>PPHD01026207.1:0-11535 GCA_002909625.1 Bambusicola thoracicus
TCTAAGTTTTGCTTTTTTTCCCTCCTGTTTACATTTACCACTTTCATAATGAAATGATAACTTTCATTCTCTTTTAAATAATATTTACAGCTTTTAAGACTAGAAAAAATACATAATCATACATTATATAGCCTGATATTACAATATTCTCATTCTAATGCTTCTAAACCAGAAAGCTTATTCCGCCCTGCACCTTTGAACATGTACCTGTCTTTGATCATCAACACTGAAACAACTGCTGAAATTAAAAACAAATACCCCACCACAAATGTACCACTAATGAGGAGCAGCTGAGGGAACTGGGATTGTTTAGTCTGGAGGTTCAAGGGAGACCTTATCGCTCTCTACAACTACCTGAAGGGACATTGTGGTGAGATGGGGGTCAGCCTCTTCTTCCAGCTAAGAGTGATAGGACAAGAGGGAGTGGCTTCAAGTTGTGCCAGAGATTAGGAAAAGAATTATTCTCTGAAAGAGTGGTGAAGCTTTGGAACGGGCTGCCCAACGAGGTGCTGGAGTCACCATCCCAAGAGGTGCTCAAGAACCATTTAAATACTGTACTAAGGAACATGGTTTACTGGGGAAATATATAGGTGAATGGTTGGACTAGGAGATCTTGGAGGTCTTTTTCAACCTTAGTGACTCTATGATTCTACAAATAATAAAAAAATATTTGCTTAAAAGTGTATCTATCTGTAAGTTCTGAGACAGCTGAAATTACATCACCTGTTTGTGAAGGCAGATACTGTGTGGATCCTCCTCGCTTTTTTCCAGCTTCCACTGACTCAGCTGCTAGATGTAAGTTCACCTGAAGTAAACTGTAGACAGAAAAATGGTTTCAAAATATAACCTCGGAGAAAAGAAGTTTTTCTATAAAACAGTGTTCAATTTTTTTTTCCTCTCAGATTGTTCTCCTTTCATTCATGGTTTTCTTTAATTTTATCTAATTGGTTCTATATTTACAGCGGGAACTAATTAAGAAAAATAATCAATCCACCAAGAAACCTCAAAATACTCTTCTATTTTTTCATTGTTTTTTATAAGCTCTATATCTGTCTTTTCCCTTTTATTAGCACTTTTCAAAACATTGACAAGATTCAAAGCTGCCATCCTAAGTGTACTTACAAGCTGATTTACATTCTGTTTACTCAGTTCCTCTGTTATCTTGAGTACCTCTTGAACTTTATGTTCTTTTGATTATAGGATTCAATTTCTCACGCTTTAGGTTTCATCACTAATTTACATAGATACCCATTCATCAGAGAGGTCTTTGAAACTCCAGAATTTATGCTTTTAAAAATTTGGATTATGAAATCAAGGTAAAATATTGTTCTGATGCAGATTCCCTGGGACTTCTTACACAGTATTTTGGTCAGTTGTTTTCCGTTTATGCTGTGCATGTATGAGTGTTAGTTTTAGTCACACTGATGTACTACAGAACAGCACACTGGAATAAGTATTCCAGTTTGTGCCCAACATCTGGCTAGCAGCAGACACAGATAGATAGCATACTGAAAGGATGTCTGTGCAGCTCAGCTAAAGTAGTGTATATCTGTAATGGAACATGCTCCTTGATCAGAGGCCATATGGTCATGTCATACTGGCTCAGTGCCTGACTTATTGAGTCATGCTGAGAGACAAAGACCACAGCTGATACAGTCAGTAGCTGGGACAGTCCCAGACTGAACTGTGGAGGGGGGAGTGGCTGTACAGTCTCATGACAATACCATTCTGCACAAAAACATGCAGCTGGTAATCCTCTGTTTCTGTCTGTCAAACAGGAAAATGGGCATATGCTTGAAGTTAGATGACAGGACTGCAGCAAATCTGGAGTGATGAGGCTGAGACAGATTTACTGTTGATGTGGTACTCAGTTGCTGGCATAGGGTACACAGAGGCGAAGATGCCTGGGCGGACTCCAACTCACACATACAGTCAGTTCAGCAGTGAGTGTACTAACACTGTTGTGTGATCTGGACTTGGAGTTACTAATGTGGATGAACTAGTAGACATTCAGCCATCTGGATCACTATACAGTGTGCAAGGCTCTGCTGATGAGGGTGCTGAATGAATTTTAGTGTCCCCAGTATGCACAGTGTGGTAGTAACACTACAGTTGGTTCATTATCAAAGAGTTCACTATGTAGATAACACCATAGGTGTGCTCTCAGCCATTTCTCTAAACTCCTTTTTCTTGGGGAGGAGTCTATTTCTCTCCACCCTATGAAATCTTTATAAACAGTGAATGAATATCAATTTAAAATCAGAGAAGAAGCAACAGATCCTATTAAGGTGGTGAGATACCTCACTGAAGTTCCTAACCTTGAAAACAGCATTGCTCCCTTCTCCAAAATGAGCAGCAGCAATACTACTATGTGTCTGGCTCAAAATGGCCTTGATAAAAATTAACTGTGAGTTTGTTTGCACACACTTTAAGGTATGCTGAGGTCATTTTTTGACCACAGCGGTGTTGCGGTGTCACATAACCAATACCACTGGTGTCAGATGAGCACTGTCATCTTAGTGTGGTCCTGTAGGTCAACCCATGAGAATAATTCCCCAGATATACACAGTACAGCTGGCCAGCAGATGCATATGGAATGGTGTTCTTAATTTTAAAAGTATTTTTTATTTCTGTGTCCAGTTAATGTATTCCATGCATTCTAAACCTCTGTATTGGCCAATGTTTTTCTCATGCTGTTGATATGCTTTGCTCACAGTTAGCATAATCTTGTTTATGCTGAATGACTTTTGCTAAAACAAAAGATCTCATCTCCAGCAGGTCATCCTCCTACCTATACTTATGCATATGGTTATTCCTCCCCAGGTGCAAGACTCTACACTTACTCTTGTATAATGATGATGATGATGATGATACTTTTAATTCTGTTTAGCTTTAAAGATGAATAAAAAATGAATGTTCATTGTGAAATGTACAACTGAATAAATCTAAATAATATTTTTACATTATCAGTATGAATTATATATGAGGACTGAATTTATGAAACTATTAGTTTCAAGGAATTACCAAGCTGTTTGAGTGTAACTGAGTAGCATTTATAATTAATAGAATTTGACTAAATTGAAGGACCTTCTTGAGACTGTCTTGAGAGAATAACCATGTCAGGATGGAAAATGTGCGTAAGAAAGAAAATGCATGCATGTATGGCTTTGCGGGGATCTGTGTAAGACTGAGAATAAAGGAAAGCATGATGGGGTTTTCTTCCCTCTATCTTACATCAATGTTACATACACACTGTTTGCCTGTAATGCAGGAATCCTAGGGGATTGAAATTGAAGCTCAAATTAACAAAAGTCACAATAAGATATTGAAATTCATGAATAGGGAAGAGCTTAACAAATGGAAGTATTAACTGCTCTGAGCCAACTGAGACGAAATCAAGAAAACTCTGTTTAAGCTGTTATTCTTGTGAAATAAACAAATAGATTTTGAAAATCTGTGCACGCATCTAGTTTTTCTGAAAGAATGGACAGTTATTTGTACCAGCTCAAATCCAGAAAAATGCAACTTGACACCATGGAAAAACTTCACACGGCTCTGCCTGTGCTTTGGCCTGTACCACCTTGGCAGACATCAGCTTTCTCATAACCTCAAACTGCCAGTCATTTCCAGGTGGATATTTACTGAGATGTGAACAGCCCAGGAGGAAATAACAGCATTCATTTTCAGTTGTGATCCAAACAAAATCTGGTGAATAGCCAGTTTTCAGTGCTGCACAAATTAACAGTAAATCACCAAAAAGATATCACTGAACATAAATTTTACATGGGATGAACTATACAACATTATTTCTGTATGAAATTATTACAATACAAAAAAAAAAAAAAAAAAAAAAGGTAGAAAGAAAATCGATCAATGATATAGGTCTCAAACCCTTAAACATTAAGACGCTGATCCGTACATTTGGACAATACTCATTTTCTGGTGCAAGAATTACCCATGTACTTCAAATGACTGAAAAACATGTTGAGTTTTGAGACTTCCCTGGACAAAAAAGAGAGATGTAATATTTCAGAGAAGGATATGAAGGCTGAAAATAACAGATTGTACCTTTAAACAAATCCTTATTTATTAATGTTTCATAACTTTTCCTCCGAGTAATTACATCTCAAATCACAGATGGCTTTAGAGGAATTGCTGAGTATGCTACATTCAGAATTCTGCAATCGTATCCTGGACTCCCACACGTCTGCTCCTTGCTATTAGTAGTAATTTGAGTGTAGAGAATAAAATCAGACAAATAATTTCATACTTTTCCCTGGTAGTTCACTGCATTTTACTGGAGCAATACATTTTGGCTTTGGCTAACTTAAAAAAAAAAAAATCATTAATATCCACAAGTTTGATCTAGAGAATGAAAGAGATTTCAGCCCCTGAAGGTGAGTTTTATTGCATCTAGTTCTTGGTATTTATATCTGTATTGAAGAGGGCTGCATCTGAGGCTGTTACCAACAAATGAATGTTTGTTGAGTGATTCATCTGACATAAGTTTTTATATCTTCTTTATGATGAGATGAATTAATCCTTTACTCTCCAATCAGATGGATTCACATTCCCAAGCATGGAAAATATCTGTAAAGAGCATTTGAATCATCTGTCATCTAGGATCAAGATACATGGCTTCAGTCATAAAACTGATCAGGGAAGCAGCTAGGTGATCCTGAAATTGTGCTGGAACAGGTACGTCTGACTTCCCAGAGCCATCCTGAGCTTATTAAATGGAGTGTCTATGTGACTGTAAGCTTCAGTGCCTAATCCTCTGCTTCCTACCCCTCTTCAACAAAATTTAAACACTGATATTACTCTTTTGGCTTACTCTCGTTTGCTGAAAGCATGTCTGGTGGGTAAGATCATGTTAGCCTTTTATATAAGCACAGAAACAGACACAGTGCTTGTCAAGGGAAGAGACCTGAGCAGAGTTTTTCCTAAGCCAAATCTGGACCCAAGCTCACATCTCCCATGGGACTAGAGGTTATGTTAGGATCCTCTTGGCAAAGATGAGCTACTGGTTCCAGGCAAACTGCAACATTAGTAAGTCCAGAGAGACTAAATAAATGAGAGTAATCACAGCCCATTGAAGAAGGCATTGCAGCTGCAGCTGCAATCTTGTAAGCTGGACAGCAGCTGCGAGGCCAGCATTGGGCAAAGCCCCAACCACTTCACATTCTTCCCACATAGCGTCTGCTTGGTAATTCATCTTCATTTTGCTGTGTTTACATTTTCTATTTGTCTGCCTACTAGAATTACTGGTAACAGGTGAAAAATAACTTATTTTCAACATGGGAAGAACACACTTGGTACTGTTGGGTTTGGAAAAGTAAGTGTCAAACCTTAAAAATACAATGAAATTGAGTACTGGATTCTCTAGTTCTACTTCCTTTTTATGCAAAGATATGAAAGCTAGTTGGTCAGTTAAATTACTATTTCACAAAAACTTGTAACGGGCTGTTTCATACTTAACCAAAAATGACACCCATGCACTGAAATGAAAATGAATGCTGAAAGCTTTCCAGTGGACATACAATGAAACAGCAGGTAGTAGAGTACAAGAAGTACTATCCCTACAAAGAAAATTTGGTTCAGACTAAATTAATGCTTCCCCTGGAATTCAAAATATTTAAAGGTGTAAAAGTCTTATTGCAAACTTTAAATCTGGTGCTTGTCCTTATTGCTGTTCTGAATGTTTCAGTAAAAGTATAGAATTTATTTTATTTTATTTTTTTTCAGGCTGGTTAGCCAGCATTTATCTAAAAGCAGAATATGTATATTCTTCTGAATTCAGATCCAGGAGAATTATGCTTCACATAAGACATCTACTGCAACCGGAATAGGATATTCCACTCTATTATCTATAGTTTTTTACAGACTTTTGAAGTATTAGAAACTTGTTCTCAGCATGGGACAAGTTTCCTCTACATGGGCACTGAAGCTGGAAGAAAGTTCCCAAAGAGCTGTTAAACTTCTTTGTAGAAGAACAAAGAGCAGGGGATTCAAGAAATTGTATAACTTCCTTACAAGAAAACAGGCATAGGCCTTGCTTGGGTGAGCTGTGATGCTGGTTGCCAGCTTCTACATGTGAAATGGGTTCCTGGTCGGGTTCCATGCAAGATCCTAAGTAAACAAAAGCTTAGGATGCACTATTTTTCATACTTACTGGACAACTTAGCAAAGGAAGATTAAGGATCATAAATGAAAAACTAGCTAAAATGGTGGCCAATTATGTCAGAAAGAAAAACACGAAGTATTTTTGCAATAAATACATTTAGGATGGAAATACAGGTCTACACTCAAAGCAGTGAGATTCTGGAGGAACCTGTCTGGAGAAGTGGTGGAGGGGATGGATAGAAATAGCTTTAATATTGAGCAATCTGCCTGCTCATGTCAGTGAGAAACTGGATTTATGAACTACGGAAATCACATTATTCTTATGTTCCTACAAAATCATGCTAGCTAAAAGGGTACTTTTCCAGTCAAGATAATAGCTTATGATTCTGATATACTAAACTCTATTTTTACATATATTTTTTGCATGGCTGCAGAAAACCAGTTTGCTTTTTTGCTTCCTACCCCTTAGAGATAAAAGAGAAACTATACATGTTCTTTCATAATTCCTGTCTACTGTTTGAGTCATTAGCTCTTAGGACATGGGATTAATAGTATTTCATGCACATTGATTTAATTTGCATATGATACTCAATGGTATCACCATTAAAACAAAAAACTGAAAAATAATTATGGAAAGCCCAACTTTAACTTGCAATTAATATATTTAATATAAATTTAAAAGGAGAATTGAAAATACAGTAATGGTATTTTCTACTACATATTCAAGTTCCTATTTTAACATAATCATAGCTAGTCATTAAGTCAATTCAGTGAACCTTAAAGCCATCAGACAGCCTTGATTAGCTATATATGTGAGGTTATCTGACTCCTTTTGAAAAAAAGTTGTCAGGGACCGCACAACGTCACAGTCTTTTCTACTACCGAAAATAATTAGCCTATGCCTGAATGCTTGTGTAACAATTTTATTTCTCTGTATACAATTTTACTGTTCAATCACTAGCACATGTGATAATATATACTCTAACTTCTTACTAACGACTCATGGACCAGAGGCAGAGAAGCATGGGATTGGTAGAGTTTCCTAGTAGAGAAAATTCTATTATTTCCGGATGTTGGCATGAGGTGAGAATTTTAAGATGATTTAAATCATCAGATTGTATAAGCTTTATACAACTGTTTTCTAAAATCTGATTATTCTCTTTAATTATAATGTCATTTTTTCCTTTCACACAAGCAGTAGTTAATTATTGTTTTGGAGAGAGAGGAAATCAAGATCAAGCAAATTATGGCTAAACATGAAGCGAACTATTCTGACCATTTTAAAAGATTTTCTGAATTAAAGAAGTGTTTTCTCTCTCAATCAGAGCACATTACACAAGCTTATGAGTACCAGATAGCTATAAATTTCCTTTGAATTTAAGATCTGAGAGTCTCATCACCTTCCAGTTAGTAATAAAGTAATAATTTTGGTAAATTTACAGACATATTAGGAAGAGTAATTACTATAGTCAAAAGAACCTGTTCCTATCCCTTTCTTACATTTGGCAGAAATATCATTGACATTTTTTGCAACAATGAATATTTGCCAATTTATATTTAGAAGGATCGAACACAAACTTATGTCCAGAGAAGTTCTCCTGACAGATTTTAATTGAAAGTTATGCCCCACATGCATTTATTCTCTTAATTCTAGGCTAATCTAACTAAACCTCATTTATTTAAAATGAGTTTTTTTGGAGTTCATAATAGGGTTTTAAATAATGAGTGCTTCTCTTCAATGCAAGAAGTCTCTCTCCATGCCCTAATGTCATGTATGCTGCCAGATGGAACTTTTTTTTTTAAATATGGAAGGGAATTTTCTAAGTCATCACATCATCTTTGGATTGTAGAAGAATTGGTAAGTATTGTTGTGTTATTTACAACATTATCAGTGATCGAAATCTCATTTGTGTTGGATACTTAGAGAATACCTACTGCCTAGGCTAACAGTACAACATAACTCTTTCTTGCATAGTTTTCTAGTAGTAGTAACACTGGAAAAAGTTTACCATAATGAAGGTTTTAGACTTCCCTGTAATTCAGACTTAATAATTACATCCCTTGGACCATTTCTGTGGATGTCCTCTAGACACGCTCCAACAGGTGTATAACTTTCCTGCACTGAGGACTCCACATCTGGATGGAGTACTTCAGGTGAGGCCTCACCAGCTCAGAGCAGAGGGGCAGGATCACCTCCCTCAACTGCTGGCCACACTTTTTTTGATGCAGCCTAGGATATGCTTGGCTTTCTGTGCTGCAAAGGCACATTGCTGGTTCATATCACAGAATCACAAAGTTGGAAAGGACCTACAAGATCATCTAGTCCAAGATAAGCTGTTCTGGTCTTTTTGTAACATGCAGGAGATTCCCTGATCCCAGGAGCTAACCAGAGTTGTTGGAGGCAGAGATCAGACACGTTTCAGAACACTGGGACATTTCAGAACACTTCCACTGCATTGAAGGAAACAGTCTTTGTGTACCTTCAACTGCACACAGTGTTCTAGTGTTGAATTCTAGTGTTCAGAATTTAAATAGTCTGTCAGATAAATCACCAGCAAGAAACTGGTGGAAATGTTAGAGGGCTTCATCTCTTTTTTCTATTGGTTTAACCCTTTTACTCTTCTACTATTCAGTTAAATGTACTCAGAAAATTGAAATCAAATTGATGGATATTTTTGAGATACTTAAAACCACCTTGTTTTTGCAGAATGAAATATAAACAAATTCCACCTCAATATTTAGCCTGTTACCACAAATCTCTAACTTTTCAATATTTATTTAGGCACAAGGAATATCCAGCAAGGAGTACAGAAAGAAAGAGAAGGAAGAGGGGAACTGATGGAGAATTATAAAGATGATTTAATATATTTGTATACCTTGTTTTTGTTTTAATTGGTTGATTGGTTGTTTTTGTTTTGTTTTGTTTTTGTTTTTGTCTGTTTGTTTTGTACAGAATCTGCCCTGATAATAAGAAATTTAAATGGTTTATTTCAATAGCTCTCATTTGAAAGCCACTGTGTAGAGACATTCTGGGCAACACTGCTTTTCCATATTTTCATTACAGCAGGGAATCTTGTATTACATTTGTGTAGTGTATTTGGGTGTAATAAACTAGGAACTCTGAGAGGAAGATAAACTTGAAGAAATATACCTTTGAGGCACATGTAATACACAACAGGATAAGTATTCTGGTTGGTCTGGAGGGCATTTTCTCATAAGTAGCTGGAAGCTCTGCTTTGTTGTTTTGCTGGTATCACAGACTTATGGCATTACTGAGTGCCTGTGTTTGCATAAGAGAATCTTTTTTCATCACAGACTCAGACTAGGTGGCACCCAGTGGTTATAAGGACTTGAAATTCCAATTTTGCATTTAAAAAGATCTATAGAAAACAGGTGGTGGTGGGAAAGTGCCTGATCCTGATGTGGTCTGACTAGAACTCCTCACTTTTAACTATTTCCTATGAGGCATACTAAGTCTGAACTAAAGCTGTCACATTTCCTTTATCAAATTTAGCATCTGGAAAGGAATTAAGAAAATCCGGAGTTCACTTTCTTTTTGTTGGTTCTAGATCTTTAGTAAGTAAAAATGAATTTCAATCATTAATGAAAAATAGTTTTCATACATAGACTTGGTTCTTGTGCCTCTATATCCTTTTCGTGCATTACTTTTGTTTTTAAAAAAGAGACAATAGTAACAAAAGAAAGTTACAGACTGTTTAGTTTAAATTGAGGAGATTCCTGTAAAAAAATGAAAGAATGAAACCTCACGCTTATCATTCAAGAGGCAAAAATTAATAAAAGGCAAAAAACAGAGCATATGAGTACTAGAAACTATGTCCGTGAAAGCATTTGGAAGGTGGCTGAGTGTTGTATTTTCATGAGTCACAATGAAGCTCTAAATAAATTTCAGACAGTAGAAAGTGTAGAAAAGGATAATTCACCACAGAGACTTCGTAAGCACATCTGTCTGTGCTAGAGGGGAGTCAGAAGCAGTGAGAGAATGACAGCAGCTTCCAGAGGACCATAATAGCTCTTCCTGAGCATGGAGCATGGAGGAGATAGGAAAGAATAAGGAAAAACTGAGAAACAGCAGTAGCAGGTTGAAGTTGTTATCAGCTCAGTAGGTATGAGACCTCTTCACTTAGACTCCTTCCTGCAAAGAATGGCAGAAGTGTCTGCATCTAAAGAAGTGCACACTGTACTACATCATTTCACTTTCCTTCATGCTATTTAATGTCAGCAGCCATTTTTCTGCTTTGAATCATTTAATTCTTCCTGTTTCAAATATTGTTTATTTTGATGTTTATTTATTCTAAAGCATTAATTTGGACGAAAAATGTAAACAGTTTAAGATTTCTTATTGTCATGGTTTTATGATTTTTGGTTATCAGTATTCCACATCACAACATCAAGTAGTGTACTGAGAGCAAATGCTTTAGTTACGGGTACCTGTCTGGAAGAGAAGATGATCTACGTTCCCCAAGAGCCTTTCTGAGTCCCCAGGAGCCTTTTCGGGTATTGTTATTATTCCTGCTCAGGGGAACAGATATAAGGATGCAGGTCATCTGACTCGGCCCTTTTTTTGCCCCTTCTCGTCTTGTGATCACTGCCGGATCTGCTGCTCCTGACCGCTCTGAAGGCTTCGGTGGCAGTGTAAGGCCGTTGGCTCTCGGACAATCTTTCTCTCAATTATTTTTGATTTATATTGTATTATAGTGTGCTATCTTGCATTCCCACACACTCTAGGTTCCTAGAGTGTGTGGGAGATAACTTCCCGACACAGCTGGTGAGGGAGCCGACGAGGGGAAGCAATATCCTGGACCTGCTGTTTGTCAACAGAGAAGGTCTGGTGGGGGATGAAAAGGCTGGAGGTCGTCTGGGGCAAAGTGATCATGAAATGCTAGATTTCTCTATCCTTGTTGAACCATGGAGGGGAGTCAGCAGAACTGCCACCTTGGACTTCCGGAGGGCAGACTTCAGTCTCCTTAGGACCATGGTTGAGAGGGTCCCTTGGGAAGAAGTTTTGGAGACAGTGAGAGTCCAGGAAGGCTGGGAATTTTTTAAGGAATCTGTTTTAAAGGTGCAGAACCTGACCATCCCCATGTCATGGAAGATGAGTCGACGGGCAAGGAGGCTGGGCTGGCTGAACGGAGATCTTTGGCTAGATCTCAAGAACAAAAGGAAAGTTTATGGTCTCTGGAAGAGTGGGCAAGCTACTTATGAGGATTACAGGTATGTAGAGAAGCTGTGCAGGGAGAAAATCAGAAAAGCCAAAGCGCAGCTAGAACTGAGCTTGGCCACTAAAGCAAAGGTAAACAGTAAATGCTTTTATAAACATATCAACAGCAAGAGGAAGGCTAGGGATGATCTCCATCCCCTGTTGGATGCCAAGGGCAACCTGGTCACCAAGGA
>PPHD01026209.1:0-11534 GCA_002909625.1 Bambusicola thoracicus
CCGTGATATTAACAGGGGGAACTGTAATTATGTGAGCTGCACTATATGGGGTACAAAAGAGCAATGCAAAGCATGTCAAAATGAAAAGGCTAGGAAAGCTTGTCATATGTTTCAAAATTAATTAGACCCAAGCATTATACAGAGTAATTGCTCACTGGCACAACTTTTCAACAAGCACAGAAAAGAAGCAAATGTTCCCCATAAATTGATGTAATAGAGAAAGGTAACATTTTCTGGACTTACGTTCATTAATTTAAGCTCAAACATAACTTTCATTTCTGTAAAACAAAGAAAATTACTAAAGGTTCTCAATCAAAAGCTGCTTTCAAATGGAGCACCATGAGGTCATTTTCCTCTTTCCTGACATTCCCTCAGTAAGTTGCTTAAACAAACTTTCCTTAATAGTGAAATGCATCTGCAGCAAACATCGCTCATATTAAAATCCAGTGGGACATAAATGTAAATATTACTTTAGACCTTCCCAGTGCTGGTGATTTGAAGTGCAGAATAACTTCTAGCTATTCAGGTATGAGGGATGGCAAAATCAGTCTGTTTATTTCATTTTTTGCAATTGATCCAAAGCCAGTGCAGCCATTAGGTATGCAAGAAGGAGATGACAAGATCGTGGCCTTTTCATGTCCAAGTGATACAACTCCGTGCTCAAAGAGAAAGATTAATTTCAGATAGGCAGCCTGAAGTGCAGATGTTCATCAGAGCCTCTGAACTATTTTCTGCTATCTGAAGTGCCCAGGTCTCATGCACGGTGTAAGCAATTACAACATGGAGCGGAACAGATGAGCAACACAAAAATTTCTTCCAGAGAGACAGCTTATCGCCCTCTCCTGTGGGCCCAGGTCTTCCTTGCTCTGAAAATTGAGTGAGGATCAAACAGATCTGGCAGTTCTCAGTTTAAGCTGCCTGGACGTTACCAGACACTCGGGCTGAGGCTGATGAGGCCATAAAAATGGATTTAGGCTTTCGTACCGGATCTAAATCATCAAAGCAAGATGATGGGGAGTGCTGATCTTGGTGTTCAATCCTGCTCCAAAAAAAATTAACTTTTTAAAGGCAGAATTCATATTCAGTCCCATACAGCAGCCAGCTCATTTTTATATATTCATAGAGGCATAAAGGCGCTCTGCTAGCCTGAAAGGAGTACGGCTGCACACACATGCCTGATCCAACCCAAAGCTCTGTTTCCTGATATCCAGACAAGTGCAGATCCAGAAGTGACTGTAAGACAGCACTCCACATGTCACTGTTATATATTTTATACAATTTACCAGCAGACAACTTATTGTGAGGTTTTGCCAGGCACCTCTGCAGCCCTGTAGCTCAACCCCAACCCCAAACACCTCACGTTGGCAGTTCTGCCACTGTTGTCTGGCTTTCTGCTTTCAGCATAGTATAAATTGCCTTGTGTATTTAGATTTCTAATCAACGTGGTGGAAATGTTGCATAGTTACACAATTTATGGGGCTTTCTGTAATGGGAAAAGCAAATTACACAATTTAATTAAATTTTAGTGCTGTCAAAGCTGACCTATAGCATTAATTTATTTCTAGGTACTCCAAACCAAAGCCAAACATGCAGCAGTAGAACTACTTTTCCCTCGCAAAACCTCATTATACTTTTGAATTGTGTCATAAACTCATAAACTTCATGATGACTAGTCCTATTTTCACTTGTGCTTAAAGGAGTACCCAATCTAACCATGGGTCATCTTCAAATGCTTCTGTTTAGTAACATATTTTCATTACACGATCAATAAGCAACTCTAACATGGAAATGTTATCAAACATTTCTTAGTTGAAGTGAATCATCTTAGTCAGAAAAGATATCCAAGTGTCAAAGATGCTCATAGAAGGGAAAAATAGGAGTGCTGAATGGCTTTGCAAGGCAGTCCAAACAACCAATCTTTTGCAAAAAACTGATTCTAGTCTTTCAGCTTAAAAGCTGAAATCCTGCTTCTCTTGACTTTTCTAACTCTCTGAGAAGTAAATGCCAACTCCCCATCTTTTGGAGTTGACTTTTGACTCTGACATGCAATGTAAATTTAACAGTCCATACCAGCAGGAATCTAAATAGAAATGCATAAAAGGCAGCTGAGAGGAGGAGGTGTTGATCACAAGCCTAACATTTTTAACATTGCACAACTCATTTTTCAGCTGAATTTTTATTTTCTACAATTTAGTGATGCACCGTGAAGGGGTTTTTTTTTTTTGGTGTTTTGTTTTTTTTTTCCCTAATGTCTGACTAGACATAAATCTAGCCCAAGTCTGGCTTTGGACATTCACAGCCACCGGAATAGAATAAATTTATAACAGAGACTGACTTTAACAGCCTTCTTTTTCAGAAGTTCAAAGCATTCTTTATCTGTTTGCAAACTTCATAAAGTTTGCAGTACCTGGGAGATTTTTTTAACTTTTTTTCTTTAAAAATACAATAAAAAAAAAAACAAAGCCAGCAACAAACACAAAGCAAAGAGGAACTGTAATTTCTTCCAGCTTGGACAAGACTTCCTGTTCTGCACTGGTGGCACAAAAGAGTAACAATGATGCCACATTAACTTGGGATATTTCCAAGGACTTTGCTTCCAAAATCACACTGAGCAGCAATCATTTTCTTTGGAGGAATGGAAGCACATTTGGGTCTTTTGGGGGCATTTTGGCAGATCCTCTGGATGATACCTTGAAAAACACATGTAGGGTAGGTGGCTTTGTGGATACCAGCATGAACTCTTCCAAGGGACCAGAGCAAGCAGCTTTTCCTTCCCATCCTCTGTGAATCAGTGCTGGAAGTGCATTTTCACTTGTTCTAGATTAAGACTTCACCCACAAGCACATGGAATGCTTCCTGTTAGCAAATGTACTAGCACAATGAATGCAGTGACACAGGATTACTGCACACTTTCTCCTCAAATATTGTAATTTACCTACTGACCCAACTGAAAGCTTTAATGGCAGTTCTTTCTCCTTCAGAAGAACGGCTGCAATCTCATCCCTTCCCTTTTTCTCCCTCTTTTTTGCTCAAGATGCTGACACAGTGGCTTCTGAGTGTGAGAAGGAGGGAAGACATCCCTCCCTGGTCCATCCCTTCAGAGCAGGATCAGAAGCCCATTTGAAAGTATATCTACAAACATTTCCCTTCCCTAAAGCCTTTATAATTTGTGGGCCTAAATTGTGCGAAACAGTGATGTCAATGCAACGCTTTCCAAAAGCACTGCTGCTGTTGGTAAATCTCAGCACGTTGACTCTGCAGCACTTACAGAGAATAACTGAATCTGCAGACCTCAGTGCTGAGCTCACTTGACATTTGTTCTGCCAGGGTCCCATTCTGCTCTTAGTGACATGGGCACAGGTCCCACCAAACTGCAGCAGCAGATATTTAACGGAGGGCAGGACCTTTGTAGAGTTCATCCATTAATAGACTACATGCTGTCAGCTTTGCAGCCACTTCAAGTCAATCAATTCTTATAATGAATCGGGAACTGGAAAGGCAGAAAGAATTTATCCTTACTCTTAGATGATTTTAGAGACTTTTTTTTGGACATGGAAGATGAATCAGAATCAGTTTTCAAGTTAATTTTTTGAGTTAAATCACTTAAGTATGCAAAAATTAAAAAGTCTTCCACAAGACTCAGGGCTCAAAATCATCAGGTAGCATTCTCCTGTGCAAATGAGAGCATTATACCCTAAGGGATGGGGGCAGATCTGAAGATGTTTGTGAAAAAGAAACTTCTTGATGTGGAAAAACAAAAGAAATCAGGAGAAATTTCTGAAGGGCATTACTGGAGCTCAAGCATCCCACCTGAACACTTTCTTAGCTGGATGTGAAATAAAAGAATGATTGATTAGATGTCTTCGTTAATGCCTAAAGAAGAAGCTGAACAAATCTTATTGAAATAGAACACCACATCCCATACAAACAGAGGTTCTGCTGACAGGGAGAGAATGGCACTGTGCACCTGGTGGGGGGTTTCTCTATGCAAGCAGTGCTTGCTGTGATGGAGCAGCAGGGAGCTCAGCAGGGCTGCTCCTGGGTACAGGAAGGAAGGAGCAGCTTTCAAACTCTACCGCTGGCAGAGTACATCCCCTCAAACTGTCTAGGTATTAAATAAAAAAAATAAATTAAAAAATAGCAAACCAAAAAAATACTTTAAAAATCTAATGCAAATAACATTAAAGAAATAAAATAAAATAAAATAAAATAAAATAAAATACAGTCTTTTATTTTCAGTACTATCCAAATGTTCAAGTCTGACTTGGTTTCAAGGAAAAAGCTGTGCTCCCCAAAAGCTGAGCACACCAGAAGTGACTCGATGCCTGATGCTGGTGCTAGCAGGCCCCAGTCAATTAATCAGCTTCACATCTATCAGTGCATACTTGGAAAACAATTAATGATGAATCATTTATCTATTATACAATTATTTATGGAAATTCTTCCCAAACAGTGAAATGAATAGTATTTTTTAATAATCTTGAGATCGTCACTCAGATATTTCTCCCCTCTTCAGCTTTGTGTGCTTTGCAGCATGAGCCTTGCTGCCCACTGGGGAACACTTCTCTTTGCTGACCCATGAAATACGATAGAAAATGGCACAAGTCACCATCTTACTGAATTCATACACAGCTCTATATTGCATCTGTATGAAAGACACAGAATCTCACTCTAGAGTTCACTGATCTTCATGTGAACTAGTTCTAATTTTGCTTCTCATATTCTTGTCAGCAATTTCTAATTTCTGAAACACTCCTGGAAAGCAGACATAGAAAACATGAGCATGTCCAAAGCAAATCGATTTTACTATTAAAAGGAATTATTAAATCAGTTTTCCTGAGCAACATTTACCAATGTGATGAACCGTGCAACAGGAGAGGTGAATTACGGAGAAGTTTTCCATAGAACAATTATGTACACACAGACATGCATGTATACATATATGTGTGTATATATACATATATATGAGAACATATGTTTATATTTATCTCTCTCTATATATCCTCAGTTGCCATAGCTCTGAAGCTGAAAAGGAGCCTTCCATAAAACACCATGATGGAGATGGCTTGCCTGATTTTAAGATGATTATTTGGTACAGGCAACATCTGGAGACATTATTAGTATTACAGATAAGATGAGGAGGATTTTTCCCAAAATTTCCCAGTATTCTGGGAAGCATAATATTTGTTATTAATAGATGAGTAACTATGGTATATGCAGTCTTTATTTGATTCAGCTGGTGCTTCTGCGTAATACAATTCCTTTGAAATATTCTGCGATTTTTATCTGTGTAAATCCTACTAAATTTAAACAGCGTCAGTACTTTGATTTTGATATATTTATTTTCCCATTTAAAATCAGGTTTCTAAATTTAGATAATCTATTTGACTTCCTCTTTGTCAAATCTGTCCCCAATTAGCAGGGCACTTCAGACTTGCAAAACGCAATCATATGCTAACAAACCTGGGTCTTTCTGTCACACCATCAATTAGAGAAAGTATTTCTCTTTCAAAAAATAAATACGTACGTTCTTTAGTTCTTTTTGCAAAGTAATCTGATCAGAGTTGCTGCCAGTTTCAAAAGAAAAGGACCTCGAATGTTCAAGAACAAAGGAAAACAGATAACTATATGGAAATTGTAGGAAAAAAGTGCAAAGACTTTGCCTTGTTTTGAAGTTCAACTCTTCAAAAAATTTTCAGTTCACTTTCCCTACTGACGATGTTTTGAGATTCTTTGTTAAAACATCATAATGTGAGAGTTGGTGCCAGTTTCCTAATGCAGATGTTTTGTTTGGAACCAACCACAGAAGCTGCACCTGACACCCTTGTTTAAAGGCCTGGGACCATATGCAGAATGCAATCTGTTGCCAAGCTACAACAAGCCAAAAATATGGAAAATGAATGATTTCAGCGGAATAGGTCAGCCTGCAAGAGACCTAAACAGAATCATGGAATCATTAAGCTTGGAAAAGATGTCTAAGATCTCCAAGTCCCACCCCAAACCATCCCCACCATGCCCACTATGCCACATCTCCATGGTTCTTCAACATCTCCAGGAATGATGACTCCAGCACCTCCCTGAGCAGCTTGAGCCAATGCCACACTGCTCTTTCTGAGAAGAAATGTTCTGTACCAGGCCCAGTTGCTATGAGCTATTCAATCCATCAAACAAAACATAGCTTGAATTAACATAACCCACAGTATTAATAATGGTATTCCTCACAACACCACTACCTGCTGACAGTAGGGTCATTTCCCATCAACATTTCAGGAACCCTTCTGCTTATCTGAATTTTAAATTGTCATTCATCCATTCAACAAGTACCACCTTCAACATTAATATCTGTCTTATGCAAGAATGTGAAAAATACCTCTGAGAGAAAAAATAAGGACATTCTGTCTTGTTCATTTATCATAAAAGAATCTCAGTGATTTAGGCCATTGAGAGGTGAAAATGATTGTGGGTGTCTTTGGTGCAGAAAATACCGAGTTGGAAACTTAAAGTCACACAAATCCAAAGCAGGAATTACACACAATTATAAAAGTGCAGACAAGTAGGAATAAAGCACCAGGCCCACTTTTGCATGTAGAGTGGAATGAGATGTGTATAACTGAACAGGTGACTGAGTTTCGGCCCCCAGAGTCCAGTTGAAGTTTCACAAGGAAGAAAACAGCAAGTTTTTATTTCACTGCCACTTGGGGAGCATTTCCCCTAAGTTTGGTGACACATCCCAGAGCAAGTCCCCCTTCAGATGCAACAGTGAACAAGGAATGTAGGAAAAATGCTAAAATCTTATCTCAAAATATTCTATCTCCAGAAAAATGGAACAATTACTGTTGTCTTAAATATTCTCTGCAAAGGTGACCTTCACAATTCTTGATGATTCTCTCCATTCACCTCACTGCATATACTGAAGTCTAGTAAACATACAGAAATAGGTATAAAGGATAGGGTAAAGGAAATAAGAAATATCTCCTTAACACAGGAATCCCTAAAGCTGCTGAAGAAAATCACTTATCGTAGAAAATACCTTCCACAGAAAGCTTTGAAAGACATTTTTTTCTAAGCTCAGCATTTGGTCTCATCAGTTTCCACCCACTCACAATCTTTATCGTTATCTCTATTTCTACACTGTCATTTAACACAAAGAACACTTCCAAGCATTTCAGCTGAAGAATAATTTTTCCCATTTTTTTGCTTGTTTGCAGTGACATTTACATAACTCTGGAATAATACACCCAGTCCACGAACGTGGTGTAAAATGCAGCTTTGGAAACCAGGCAACAGCCTGACTGAGACAAATTCTGCTCTTAAATCCCATGTATATTACAGACTTTCTACACCATTCAGGCAGCGAAACAGACCATATGAGAGGTATACAAACATGCCTATGCTATGTCTAAGGCAGATAGCAAAACAAAACACAGCATATGCTTTGACTTTTGGCCTGTGAACACCACCTAGAAAGCAGTACATCAAGACAAGAAATTTTCCTGAATCCCATTCTAAACTCATGGCTCAGTAATAGAATAGGTCACATACCTGAACCAGGATGGATGTGCCCTAACCTGTTCTGTCCCTTCTGCAGGGGATTCTATTACAACGAAATAATCATAGAGAGCAATGCCATTGCTGCTGATTACCATTTTGACATAAAAATCATGAACATAGATTTCTATCCTGTATGTGGTCTTTTTTGGTGGGACGAGCTTTATATGTTATCATATCAATCTCTTCTTCACATCTCTTTTTTAGAGAAAATATCCTCTGGCTAAGTGATTGCATTAACACATGTATTGAGAGTACACACTCACTTTGACCAGTCATGCTGGGAAAAGAGCAAAACCACAGAATTTAGCAACCCTAAAAATAAAGCCAACTGGAACCCTGCTTAGCACCAGCAGTTACAATTAACCAGGCTGAAAGAAGCAGCCTTGTCTCAGAATTATCTGAAGCCATTCAACATTTTACACCACTGATCCAAGACATCAAATTTTAGTCTTTCCATTACAGCTTCTGCATAACATTCATGTGCCCTGTGGTTTATGGTTCTCCTCTGAACAGATGTTTTGCAAATCATAAATTAAAACAGAGCCTTATTGCCTCTCATTTGTCTGACATTATTGGCCTTGTCATGGGTCCCAGACACAGAACTTTATGGCATGTGCTAAGTCCCTGTTGGTTATTTGTTGCACATAACTTCAGCTTAATGGCTTTGTCACCAATAACTTTTTCTTTTAAACAAATTACAAAATTTCCCAGGGCTTACACCTGGAAAGCTAATTTACTAGCTCTTCTGGATATCAGCAAAGTTCTCATTTGAATGCTTGTTACTCATGCCCATATTACTTTTAAATTCCACTTTCATGAAAAAATTCACTTTTCTGAGGACCACAGCCTGTCTTCTTCCAAGCTACCTGTCAAGGTTCTCATTGAGTCTGCTTATTGCTTTCAGTACATCACATACATATTCCTCCCTATTAATACAACACCAAGTGAAATGTTTGAACTAACTGAATCTCCTTGATTTAAGCAGCTATACAAGTTTCAGTATGTTCTCCCAGTTCAACTCCCACTGCTTAATCCTGTAGAGATGTGCCAGCAGCTGAAGACCAGCCAGTGTCTTCAGACATTACTCAGCTGGTACTGTATGTGAATCAGAAAATTGTGCATGCAAATATGCACGGGCAGTTATATTATTTGGCCTCTACTCTTATTGTCCCTAACTGACACCAGCTTAGATTAGCCGTAAACAGACCAGGAGCATTTGGCATCTAACACATTGCTCAGTGTACCACTCCAGAGTTGTTAATGGGCAGCAAGGCCACGAGGAGACTGGAAACAGTGAGAAAGAAGTGAAAGGAAACGATGCATCAAATCTTGCCAGTCAAAAGATACATACAATAACTGACTTTATAGGGATGAAATTGACATTTATTCTTAGCTATAAGCTTTCAGAAAAGCAACTTTGTACTGAATCTAGTCTCTTATGCAAATTGTCATTTCAATGAGCCATTACTTGTGCAGGAACTAAGTGTAAAACACAGGGAAGGAGTGAAAGTGGTTGGTTATGACAGCAAATACTTTGTAGGAGAGAGAGATCCCTCCCTCTGATTTCTTCTTTACATTACTTTCCTTCAGCAGAAAAATATTTACCATAGAAAACTGCTAAAAGTTTTCTACACCTAGTTATGCAAGCTCTTCCTAATGTAAATAACTCACTCTACTTTTCACACTCATCTCAACCAGATTCTCTACAGTGAGAACAGCACTTCAGCTTCAAGTATATTAGCTTACTTGATCCAACTAGAAGAATAGGTCAAGAATGAACACAAGAGGGAGAACAAACCACACATTTGCAATGTTTGCAGCATCACATATCTGCAGCAGGCTGAGGTAATCCATGAGGTATGCTACAAAGAGCAAGGTTGAGACTGCATAAATTCAGATGATCAAAGCCAAGTAGAGGCATTTTGTTTCTTATTTCCACTTCCTATCTGGTTCTGAAAATAGGAGTGATTGATCCCTATCTTTCTTGCATTTAAATCAAACACAGATCTCTAAAACTAAGATTTACTCAGAAGTTCCTCAGCCAACTAGCATAAAAAGAAAAGAAATATGGTCTACAAATGCATCTTAAACAAACAACACAAGTTCTTATTTCATAAAACACATGTCCAGAGTATGACTTGAAGTAAACCAGATACAAATTTATTGTGAAGTCCTATCTTCAGTTGTCAGGAAGGTTCAACTACTGTAACTGAATTTTCAAATTGCACTGTTCTGATCTGAACCAGAACTGTGTGCAATCAGAACCTCTCAAAGGCATGATCTTCATAAAATTATTGGCTGTATCACGTCTTTCACATTTCCATGCAGTCATACAGTGGCACCTAGTATTAAGTCAGTCCTTCCCAAGCAGCGATGCACTCAGATGAAGATGAATTGGACTTCACTAAGATACCTCTTGAAAGTTATGCTCAGCTACAAAGTTCTCTGCACAGTACAGTTCTACTATTCCTGGGCTCATTAGCTCATTCTTCTACTGCTTTATAACCACACACATTACTATTGCTCAGAACTCATACTACTGCAAAAACCACGAATGAATTGAAATGAAAAATGACATGCAAAACCAGAAGATAGTATCAGCTCCGCAGCCATTATGTTAATAAGATTGAAATTCAAGACTGTTCTACCATGGCATTAATATTGCTTGGTCTTCATTTCCGGTGTGATTGGTCCCTGACCATGAAAGATTTTTATTATGAAAGCTTTAATTATGGTATAAAATAAATATAAGAGAGCTTATCTTAGCCTAGTCAATGACTACCATATTTCACTGCTTAAGTGTAGGCTAAAGTCTTATTTATTTGACCTAGCTCATTCCTACTTATCCAAGATACTAATTTTATTATCCTCTAAAGTGCTTTGGGATGCACTGCATGAAGGGCATAACAGAAGTTTGATTTTGATTGATTACGTGTTAATTTGCATAATCCCCATAATGCAAATCAGTAAAATTTTCATTGGAGATAATAGATGTTAAGCACATTATGCAAGGTTTATATTTTTTTAAATTGCTTGTAAAAATTATTTATGGCATCATAAAATAGGACAGATAAAATTGGCACCTTGCTGTAGCGACAGCACGAGCCTATTTGATTTTGCAGCTTTCAAGAGCATCCTATGTAATAATGCATGAAACATGCACAGGAAAAAAAATAAATTACATTAAAATGTGCACTACAGTAATTTTTGTTTTCCTACAACTTTATTTATTGCCATTTTTTTTTTGTTTGTTTTTTTGCAGGCTGAATACCTGTCTGTTCTACTCCTAAAGTAGAGGTGAACAGACAAGACTGGCTCTGCAGGAGTTGCAGTATTTACTCCCTTATGAAGCCATGACATAAGCACAAAATGCAAGAGCAATGGATGGCCAGAGAGCAGTTCCAAAACTGTGGTGGTTTCACTTATTCACTCTGCAAAACAAGTGAAGATTTAGAAACATTCTGGTTAAAAAACAGCCAGTCCACAGCCTGGCAGATTCTGTGTTGCTCTCCCATTCACTCATGGCCAGTCACCAGACTATCTTTCTCTTTGTCCGTCTGTTAATCAAAACCTGTAACCCTGTCTATTTTATCCACTGATTACAAATTTTAAGCAAGTTCTTGGCCACCCTAGGTAATCTACATTTCTAGACCAAAGCAGAAAGCTGAATCAGGAATGCTTCAGTGCAATCATGTGCTACAATGCGCATCAATGGAGTTCATTATCTGCATGCATTCAAATGCTCTCATTGAGATTGAGTATCAGGCTTTGTAGGCTGGAGGGTTTAGACTACAACCTCTGGCAGGAGAAATTTCTTTCATATTCATCTGAGCAGCACAAACCCAGTGTAAACAACAAACTGTACAAATGCCCTTGAGTAAAGGAGCGAACAACATGGACAGCAAAATGCTCTCCTTTACACTCAGAAGTAGTGTGAATGATGTGAGTAATCAGGGGTATAAAGAAATAAAAGTCAATCATGA
>PPHD01026210.1:0-11534 GCA_002909625.1 Bambusicola thoracicus
AAGAAATTGAAAAATAGATTTCATCTCTTGGCATTTTTTGTGGAACATCAGAAAACGCAAATGCATGCAAACATACATGTGGTCACCCTTTCCTGTTGTGCACCTTTTTGTACAGCTCTAAGTGGAGATTATACAAAGAATAGAAAGAAATCCCTTGGGGCTACTGTAGCGTTCCTGAAATTAGCCACAGGTCCTTTCACTGTAAGCTTAGCCTCCAAAGAAACACTGTATGAGAAATGCAAAGCCCCAGATGAAAGAATAGGGGAGATCAGTCAACACAAAGGAGATGTCCCATCCCTCGGGTGGAACAGCCTCTTGTTATGCAGAGCCACATAGGAGGGACACCTTTATTGTCACAACAAAAAAGGCAGCCCTGATGTGCATACAGGGGACAACCCATCTTCCTCCCATGCCCCTCTGCCATGTGCGTACTGGTGGCACATTGCATTTCCAAGGAGACCTTACCCTCACTAGATGTGGCCCACAGCATCCACTAGGAATCCAAACTACCTGAGAGACAGGTCAACTACCTGTGTGAGGCCCTATAAAAACGAGGCCAGGCCCAGCCATGGTGCTCTGCTGCCAAACACAGAAGAGTTGTGTTTGCCTGTGGGTCAGAAGAGGGGTGGAGGGTAGGAAGGAAGTCTGTTCAAATAAACCCAAACAGCCCAGGGCATCTCCTGAGCACAGCAGCACCCTGCACTGGCCTGCACACACATCCATTCACTGGGGACAGATGGAAACCAGCACAACAGCATGCTGGTGATCCCAGCCCAGCCTGTGCTCACAGCTCCGCAATGTGCTGACATGCGAGAGGAGGACGAGGCCACACAGGCACCTGGACTCAGCAAACATCCGCTGGCAGACAGGGAGGCCAGCAAGGGTACGTGCGCTGGGGTAGCCAAGAGCTGCAGGCAGCTGACAAAGCAGGGTGGTGACAAAATTAACATGCGCGGCACAGGCAGCAGCATTATTATTACTACATATTTCTACTAAAGCAACGCCTGAGGCTCCTGAGGCCTGGCTGGCCAGCCAGCTGAATACACACTGCCAAAACCGTGTCCAGAGGGCTTTAGGTCCCCTTGAAAGCAATGGAAAGAGGAGAGGAAATATAATGCGCATATGGAAGGACAAGGGGGCTTAGCGCTCCCTCAGAGGTCAGGAAATGTGGATTGTAACCCCAGCGTTAGCCCCAGCCTGGTAGATGACCCCTGGTCCCCTGAGGGCTTCCTGTCTGCAAAACGTGAAACTTCCATATGTTTGGCTTTCCCTGGTCATGGCATCAGTTTCCAACTGGAAAATTTGCCTGGGCAGGAAGAAAAAAATTAAAAAAGAAAGAAAAGACACTGGACTTTTGTCAAAAGCTTTGGACATCTGGAGGTCAGGCCTCCTCAAGGAGGGCACAACTGATGGACACACGTAGAAAACACAGCATCGAAACAACGAACTCTATCCCCAAGCACCCATCTCCCGAATGGTGCACAAGCACCTAATTTTATTCAGAAAATCTCAGAACCCCAGTAAAACAAGGATAATTATGACATTTTTGAGAAGCATTTGGAGACCCAATGGCTCTAAGAGTAGCTTTATTTATCAGGTAAGCATTTTAAAAACTGGGATTAAAACAATAATAATAAAAATGATAATATTTATAATAAGTCCGCTGATTCAGTCTGAACTCTGTCCTCACGCCTCTCTCCTGGAGGCACTGGGGCTCGGCAGGGGTTTGGGATCGGAAGGAGGCCACTGACCTCAGCCAACAGGGCACAGGTGCTGCTCCATGATCACAGATCAGAGCAGTACTGCAGCCTGAAGGGTTCAGTCTTTGTGCCTTCCTGTTTGCAAACAGCACAGCTATCTAATGCTCCCTGCTTAGGCCAGGATTTTGCATTTATTAGCAGTAAGAGGTATAAGTGGTAATTAATTTGGTGATCCTTTGAGCCAGTGCCCGTTATCAGTTTTCTTCTACATAAAATGATAAACGTGTAACAGTTTTTGAGACACGCTGATGTGCATACATCCAGCCGTGTTTCTGTCAGCTATACAGAAAGGATTTCCCCAAAAGGAAGAACTGCTGGGAGTGAGATTTCTGTCCAGACGGGAGATACAGAGTCTGGGGCTGAAGGAGAGACTTACAAATGTCTCCTGTACCCAGCAGCTTTGGCATCCCATCTTCCTGCAAAAATTGCTAAGGAACCAGCAGGTCTGGGCACAGGGCCTGAAGAAACCTGTTTCCACCATTAGATAGTGCTGGTAACATCTGAGGGAAAAGATGTCTGAACCGCTATCATACGTGTTTCCCTAAAGGGAAGAAATAATCTGATCAGTTACTCGCAATTTATTCTCCAAATGCAAAAGAACTAGGAAAGGAGGAAATACAGTTCTAGTAACTGCAGAAAAGTCTGCAGGAAGTCAAGTTTGCCATCTCCATAATTCATTTAAGAGGTATAACCCCTTCAGATTTTGATTAACTAGTGAGTAACTGTTTTACTCTTTGAGTACAAGACTGACACTTTTGAATACCAGTGAGCCAGTCAATTGAAACCTAAAACATTCAAGTTAAAAGTCATACTCCAAAGGACTTTTTCAGAGAGATTAGGGTAGGAGGCAGCTGATTTCAATTTTTCCATTATTTAACCCATGCATGAGATAGCTTTTCTGGGTGCTTGTAATCGATGGAAATGTAGTTATTTAGCACAAGGTGGAGGGGAACCACAGAGAATAAAATCCCCATTTCTGCAGTGCTGTTTAGTGACCCGCACCAAATGGGTTGGTGTTTTTGTTCATTTCAAATTTGACAAGTGTTCAAAGCATAAAAACTTGATTCTGCAAAGACCAGTCTTCAAGTTAGGTGTGTGCCTCTCTGCTTTGCTGAATAGGAACCAAAATTACCACCACAGTTGTCACCAGTTTGTGTTTAGCTCAGCACTATTAGTTGAGGTTTAAGGTTGCACAAGGTATGAAAAGTGAATAACAGTAGATGCAATCTCTCTAAAATACAGTTACAGAATTTTAGCAGGGAGGGATGAAGCTTCTATTATTGCTACAAATTATATGCCTGTTTTGTACATAAACAGTGGAATTCCTGTGCCAATGTATCAAACAAAAACGTTTGAGGAATTTTTTTATTTTTTATTTTTTTTATGAAATGAGAGCTCTAGAAATGTTTTTCCAGGATGATTCAATGAGGTTGAGCCTTCTTTCCTTCCTCTTATTATCTTCCTTCTTTCCTTCCTTCTCTCCTTCTTTCCTCTTCTAGAGTACTAAGTGAATTTGCCTAGGGGAAAGCACGGTAAGAGATTCTACTATGAGCCCATCTCCAGTAACATGAATCCCTGGAGCAATGGGATGAAATTGAGAAAGAGAATATTTAGGCTGAATATCAGGAAAATGTTCCTAATGGCTTGGACTGCTTGAGCAGTGGAACTGTCTCCCAGACAAGCTATGGAAACACCAACATTTGACTCACTTGAAATTGGACTGGACAGCTTGCTGGCAAGTGTACTGGAGGGAAAGATGCTGCTCTGGAAGGGGAACGGTCTCTTGGACACTTGAGCTCTGTGACTGTTAAATCTTCCAAGGAGAGGAATGTGAGGAAAGAAAATATTAGGAATCACCCAGGGACACAGCTAATCCTGCAGACATAACACTCACATTGACTTCAGGAGAAGTTACGCACATGGTGGTGATGAAGGTTGTGCTTGAAGTGGAAAGATGGTATCAGCAGCAAAGACGTGGCCATGGCAAGGGATTGCTTCTTGTCCCTGGATATGAAGGGGACCAGGCAGCAGGGATGGTGGAAGGAGAGGAATCTCCCAGACCTCACTGGCTGGAAACATAAGCACTTGTTGAAACAAACAGCTGGAAAGAAGAGAAACCCGAGCCCACGGAGCATCTGCTGCCTCCATGTATACTGCAAGGTATCCCTTCTCCTTACTGTCTCATTGAAAAAGACATGAACGCATGTCATATATTTGTTTCTGCTGCCTGTTTTGGATCCCCTTATAGTGAAGAAGTATCCCAAATGTAGACAGTATTTTAAAATCTGTGGTGTAACTGCTCTGAACAAAGCAGTGAGTTTCTACCAGGGAGGCAGCTGCCCGCTTTGGCCCTGCTGCTCCTTTGGTCAGAGCGCATCTCACTGCTCTCTGCAAGGCACAGCCGAGAGCAGAGTTAGGTCTCTGTTGTTGTTTTAACTGATCCCTAGTTCCTTTCCCTTTGCATATGGATGTAATATATACTCACAAGCACTTTTTCTGCTGTATATGTGTAAAAATATATATATTATTTTTCATTTCCAGTCACGACACTTTTCTGGACAAAACAATTATTATCCAAATGTCTTGAGAACCAGCCTCCGATGAGACCATTTTCCTGAACATGTACAGACAAAGGAAATGATTTCCTTACTGAAAGAAATCACTTCAAAGCGCTCAGACCAGACCCTGCTCCAGCTCAGGTTTCCCCTCTGTGCAGCAGCTTGGACAACAGCTCTCACGGAGAGCTGGGCTCCCTGCGCCTGGTTTGAATTTAGACTGATGCGGGTACAGACTAGCAGGAACTCCCAAACCAGCCCAGCCACCTCTTTTTCTGTTCCCTCTGCCTACCCCACACACTGAGTCCTTCCTCCCTTGCGATGTTTGCTGTTTCTGAAGTGTTTATGGAGTTCTCAATCATATGCCCATAACATTCAGTGCCCTAAACAGCACTGATAAAAAACTGTTTCAGCATGAATATGTTGATCTGACACTCCTCCTTTCTTAAAATCAGCTTAAAAAAAAAAATCAATTAAAACTCTTCCCAGTTAGTCATGACCCTCCTAGCACTGTCTCTTGGGAAGGTGAGGTGGAGGGCAACAGTACTCATGAGGATGAAATGGATTGAGAATGATTTTGCATGACAACTGCTGGGGATCCAATATCTTTCTGTTGGTGTTGCTTACAGAAACAATAATGCCTGGAAACCATCCAATACCTGTGTGTTGGCCCATCTTCAACACATGCCAAATTCTTCTCTTGTGGGACAGCCTGGGCACAGCCTACGTGTATTTACGTGTGATCTCCTAGTCAAACTGTGCACTATTTTTGCTAGTCTCCTGAGCACAGTCTCTCTTTCCTAATCCTGAATGTCATCTCATACTAGAAAGAGGCCAACTGGTCTGGGAAGTATTGGATGACATTGCCTCCACATGCCCAACTGGAAAGGATTGGGTGGTATTGTCTCCATATGCCCTACTGCCTGTATAGAATGTGGGAATCACGTAGCAGGCCTCACTGGGCTGGATCATGTCGGGAGTGTGAGTCATTATTTCAGCATCTGCAGAGGAGCATCTACAGAGGAGGGGCCTCTGTTCAGAGGCTTTGCCTACTGTTGATCACTTCTGCTGATGGCTGGTGAGGAAAAGTTGGCTCTGCCTCCTTCTGGATACCGTTTGTCCATAGGGTACCAGGGGGGACATGCCTTACACACATGAGAGCTCAGAGACTGCAGTGGCTCTCATCTGTATGATGAATCCCATCGTTCCCAGTCTATTGATTCCTCCTTTCCAGTAGGACTGGGGAAGGTTTTAGGGAGTGCTGGAAAGCCTTTGAACAGGGTTGAGATGGCAAGAAGCAGGCCAATGGGGACCAAAATTCAAGAGATGTGGATGATATCACACTTGACAACCTTATATCCAGTCATGTTATACATGTGACATCTGTCCTTCATCAAGATAACCCTTTGGACTGCTTCTACCTCCTATAAATTTGGGTTTCAGCAATAGCTCACATATACTTTCCATGAAGTGAAAAACTACTGTGACTCCTGAACTGTACAGAGGACTCCTTCTTCTGTCTCATATCCACTTCTAAGCAGTTTCCAGTATACACTGAAAGAAGAAAAATCCCCCTCCTTCATTCAAATGGTCTGTACTTACTGCCACAGTTTGGCTTACAGCATTCAAAGGAAGGATTTGGGACATCATAGATGTTCATCATTATCCTCATTTTGCGTTTTCTACTAAAACGTCTCAGTCCTGGACCCAAGGCTACCTCCTCTGGCCTAATTAAACACCAGTCAACTAGGGTGTACGCATGATTTTACAAACCAGTAAAGCAAAAATCCCATGTTCCCCTGGTCATGGCTGTGCTGGCAGTGGTCTGGTTGAACCTTTGGACCACATCTGGAGCTTGAATAACAGAAGGTTCTATCCAGTCTGTGTATGTTGGGGAACTGTCTGCCACTTCACCCAGCATCACGTCACTGCTGCACCATTCTCCGGAGGTCAGCACCTGTACCCAAACTGGCAGGCCTCTCTATCCTTTCTCTCCTTCCTTGCATGTCTAAGTCCAGGCTTGGATGTCCCCTGCTATCTCCATACCTCTGACCTTGATTCTGTTCCCCCACTTTTGCTTTATGCTCCCAGTTAAGACAACAAAGAATGCAAGAGTCCCATTTAAGTAAGCTCTCTAACATTTCCTGAGCATCCCTGGAAGAATGGCCTGTCCCCTACTACTTACTTCCCTTTGCTTTTTGTTGACAGTCTCCATTAAATCCTGAAAACATGCTGAGGAGCTGCCCCAGCCCTAGACCATGCCAGTGCTTTGCTCTCCACATAGCATCCCAGTTGACAGGTAGGTGAAATTCAAGGTTGCGGTCACTACAGCCAAAGGCCAGGATATTTAAAAGAAGACTCTCTACCTCCAATCTGCTGTATGAACTATTCTTAGCTGGAAGCTGGAACCAAATGCTCACTGGGCACTCCAGGTTCACACCTCTGGATACGCCCCTGACAGAAATATGCTTCAGCGTGAACTTGGCCACATTTAGAAGGAGCTGTAAGATACACCTCTTTGCCCAGGCCTTTCCATCTGTTTAAACTGTGAAATCCTGTGTTCCTTGCTGTCTGGTCAGATTAAAAGCTGCTGGCAGTGGGAGAGCATGACAGTTTTTTTCTCTTACTTGGAATGATAATTACTCAACGTAATCCTCATAAAAAAAAGCTCATAATCTATGATGATGAGTGTGTGCTAAGTGCTCATAATAACTGAAATAAATAAGAAGAGGTCATTAATAATAAAGCATAGCTTGGATTACAGCATTCAAGAATGCACAAAATAAGAGATGGAGTTGATAAAGGAAAGTGGATAACAGTCCTTCACACTCTGGAATAAAGATGCTGTATGGTTGGAGATATCATCTTTGTGTCAAAGAGGGATCACCAGTACATAGCAGAGATTTAGTCATAACCTGTGCAGTTTGTGAAGAAAGAGGTGAAGACAGATTACAGTAGACTTAGAGCTGCCTGGGTCCCCATGCTGGCCTCACTGGCTGCTTCACAGCCCTCCTTCTTGACAAGGTGGAACTTCCCACAACCAGGAGAGCTATCACATACTTCTAGGTGTGGTCTCTTTAACTCTGCCTCACCATTTCAGTCCTGTACATATTAGTAGAAGCTTCCAAGAAGACCTGGGTGGTGTGCATTAAACACTGCCTCTGGCTCACTTGGGCCAGCATCTGGACTCCTGAAAGAAGGTCTTCATCCCCCAGATCTTCATCCTCCAGATTAGTGGCTCTTCCCAGCCCCTGAGCTTATTTTGTGCATGTACAGTATGGACATGGCAACTCTTGTTGTTGTCCAGAAGCTAATGAGGCTTCTGGGTTCTTCCCCAACCCATGCTGACTTCCCAGTGGCCATTTGCTCAGATCATGCCAAGAACAGATGAAAGCTTAGACCACAAAGACATGCGACTGGATACTCCCGTGGAAGACAAAAGAATACAGTATAACCAGTACTGCTACTACAGCTCGCTTGGAGCTGGACCAATGCTCCCAGCATATAAAAGAGAGCTGCAATTTAGAGTTCTTGTTGATATTAAGAAGTAGGTACATTTGTACAGCTTGTAAGTTAGGGATTGGAACACACGGCAAACTTCAACTATTACTTTCCTGTTTATATTCACGGTTTGCTGTTTTTGTAGGCTCAGCCCTGGTTTTGCTGATGAGCTAAAATATAACCTCCTTAAACCTCAGTAGAGCAGCATTTGGTAACTTCTGCCTTTAAATAATATTTCAGCCAAAGGATTAACTCCTATTTGCACATGCAGCTCACCTGGAGGGAAGGTTTGGTGAGCAAAAAAACCCGGAGGGAAGATGTGTATTCACTGCAGGAAAAGCCTGTTCCCAAGCCTGCTGATGTGAGGGGAAGCTTGCTGGCTGCAGAGGGAACATCAGGCCCATCTCCAAGCTTGTGTAAAAAAATCATGTCGGAGCATGTTCAATTAATTACTGCACACAGGAGAAGGAAGGGTCAAAACGATGGGGTCTGTGAGGCCACTGCCCACGCTGAGGGCTGCATGGAATTTTGCAGCTCCCCTGGGGCTGCTCAGAGCAGCGCCGTGCCTCAGGCACACCCTTGCTGTCTCCAGAAACACAGAAAGCTCAGTGAGAGTGTCTGTGCTAGGATGGCCTCTGAAAGGATGTCCCCTATGTTCCCTCTCTTGTGCTGTCGGGTTTTATCAGACCTGCAGTGGGGGCCCTCTGTCCCTCATCAGTAGCTTAGTTTGCGCACTCCAAAGACGACATTGCTCCTACTGAGAAGGCCTGAGAACTTGGTGTGTGACTTCTCTGTGTGCAGGAGTTCCCAAGTTCCTTAGGGAAATTGGGATGCAAGGGGTCTGGTCCCCACTGTTGAGAAACCCCACGGGTATGGGCTCTGCCTAGCCCAAACACAGGACTTCAGTTCTCCCCCTGAAAAGAGCAGTATCATGAGCATATGTTTAATGACTCATCCCAAGTGGAAAAACAGCGTTTGTTATATTTTATGAAAATTTTATACATCTAAGGTACTGTACATCTGTTGCCATTTAGGCTGACATGTATGTAGAGATTGGCAGAACAAGTTCTCTGTAGGGATGACTGAACTCCAAACCAAACCACAGAACTTTCAAACACTCAGGCTGCTTCTTGAAGGGGAATGAAGGGAAGAAAAAAAAAAAAAAAAAAAAAGAGGATGTTTTTCTGCTCTGTTGAAATGCTGCCTGACTGAGCAATATGCAAGGAAGACACTCTTCAGCTCTGTCTAATCTGTGATAGAACAGCGGCTTATTTATGGAGAGGAGCCTTCCCTCATCATGCTGCAAATCACTTCACAAGGAAGAGCTTGTTGCTGCTCCAAGCTTCTCTCTATCCATGGCTTGGGGAAGGGTCAGAAAGTTAAAATCCTTGTCTGCATCCTACAGCTCCTCTCTGAATCCTGTCTTCTGGAACCTTCTCTCAGACCTGGTCCTGGCTCCTTCCTGTCTCACAGCAAGGCTAAAGGTTGCTCTTGGGTTGTTCTTACAACTTTCTGGCAGCAGCATCTGGGTGGCAAGAAAGCAGGGAGACTTACCGGTTAGCCTGGAAGTCTTCCAAGGCTTTCTGGGGAGGCACTGAGTGAGTTGTCTTCAGTGGAAAGTCATATTTTCCTCTCTGCATCTGTAAGAGTTTCTGTGGACTCCAGCGCAAAGTCCCCTGGGGTGGAGGACTAAGTGCTGAGAACAACTGAGGACATGCCTGCTCAGTCCAGCTTGCTTCTCTGCGAAGAGGAAGATGGTGCTAGTGGTAAAGAAATGCTTGCTTAAACATCTCTTATTTATTAGCCGTGTCAGCCCAGTCCTGCCAGGATAATTACAATGGGCAGAACGACTATCCCGCATCCAGCTCCCAAGCTGGCACAGTCTACGTCTGCTCAGAGTTCCTTCAGTTGTAATCTGTTTCTAATCTAACCCCGAGAGCACAGGGACTGGAAAATAAAGTCTTTCTCCTACATACTGTGTTGTGAGGATCCCTGCTGTCTTACTATGTGTTTCTGGGACAGATTAACATAAGAAAGTCCATACTTGATCAGACCAAAGTCTGTATGACAGTGCATAACAGTGTCCTATTTCTTATAGTAACCAAATCAGAAGCCTGTGAAAGGGTATGAGCTAATATCTCCATTGAGTGCTCTCCCATCCTCCAGCCATTATTAGGATAGGGCTTCCTGGACTAGTTGTGTTTTCTGCAGATTTATTGATCTTCAGTGCATTTGTCTGCCATGAAATTGCACAGTCTCCCCTGGAAGCCATCTGAACTTCTCAAGTCTGACATACCTTGCAGTAAGAAGCTCTAAAACTCTTTGTTCTGTTTGCTTTGAGCCTGCTTCCTGCTATTGCCATTTGATGCCACAATCTTAATGCTGATGAGAAGGAACAATGTTTGTTCAGAAAGGAATCCTTGCCCAGAAAACTCACGTAACAACAGGGTGGCCAGCAAAGATGGAGAATTATTGGTTGGAAGTGACAGTTCAGATTGGTCATTGGCTGATGCAATCCTTTTGCAAATATGGTAGAGACTTGGTTTGATCTGGTTCAGTTTAGATGGCAGGCTCAGCAGGAAAGCCCACGTGGTTAACTCAGTCACATAGCATTTAAAACCATTTTAGTGGAAAGAGCAGTATGAGCACGGTGAGACTGAATATGGTGGTCAGTCAGGAGGCTGTGCAGACAAGGGAAGAGGGGAATGGGGTGGATGACCTGGTGGGAGCCGATATGAAGACGCCCTCAGCATCCACTGCACCCTCTGCTGGAGGGGCAGGAACTACAGTAACCCATAAATCTGCCTGTCCTGGTTCTGCTGCTACTTGCACTGCCTCCAGGCTTGAGACAAGAGGGCATAGTGTTTCTTGACTTCCACCCAACAGAATGGCAACTTACAGGCACGTGACTTTTCTTAACATACTTCATTTTTTTTTTATAAAGATTTTTTCTCCCTTATGTTCTTCTTTATCTTTCTTTTTTTCCCCTTTCTTTTTCCTCTTTCAGATAACTTTTTAAACAAATGCCTTGATATTCATTTTAGTAGCATATATCTATGGTGTTGACCTATCAGGATAATAATAACACAGTTTCTATACAGAAATAGCTTGGCCAGAAGCTTTCTGACTAGCAAAACAAGCAGAATAACTTTGTCATCCCCACCCAGTACATAGAAGATGTATAACAACATTATGCAATTTGACAAGGCTTGCAGCTCCACCAGTGAAGGCAAAAGCTAGAATGATCCCTTTGTTGCTGTTGCTAGAGATTATAGCACCATAGGACATAACAGTACCAACAATGTAGTGCAGGCCAGATTTGCACTTAAAGACATTGTGGACATACTTTGCTATTATGGCTATCTAGTCTCTCTCATAAAAGACCCACATTTGTACTTTGTCTTATACTGCTTCTCTCCCCGATGTCAGAGTTTTGTGTGATATCTGAAATGAAGAACACCTTCCCCCCGCCTCTGAAGACCAGTGGTTTTATAGGCTTGAATACATTTTAAAATATAACACATTATCTTTCTTTATAGGCTTAGCAGCAGGTGCAGTCTACCAAATCCTTTTAAGTAAGCAGTAGTGCCTCAGAACCTAAGGAGTTTTTGGGAAGCAAGTTTCTTGTTATTAACCCTTTGGATAAAGTCAGGCTTCTTGCTACCTCCTGAGGTGAACTGTAGCAAATGGAACAATACTATGAAAAGAATAAACACAG